>JAVJIF010028322.1:0-53733 GCA_038442645.1 Agave tequilana | reverse complement strand
ACCAAATTTCTAATGGAGCTCTACCTCCTATCGCAGTCAATCTATTCATGAGATGGCTAGCATACACAATCGCCTCAGCCCAAAATAATTTGTCTAATCCTTCATTAGACAACAACCACCGAACATTCTCCAGCAAGGAACGGTTTACCTCCTTAGCCAACCCATTTATACTGTTATGAAGTGAGTAGCAATACCAGTGTTCTGGCCAAATTGTAGGAATTGGTTCATGTTTCTTTCAACATTACCAATCTGCAGCTCCTTGATCTTCCTACCAATCTGCTTCTCCATTCTTCCTCTCCACTTCACCAACATATCTAGGGCTTCACTCCTTTGTCTCATGGGATATATCCAACAATGCCTAGATAAACTATCAACAAAAGAGACAAAATACCTGTGACCTCCAAGTGATGCAGTCTTAGCAGGTCCCCAAACGCTTACGTGAACACAATGAAGAAGACCTTCTGAGTGGTGAGTACTGGTGCTGAATTCACCTTCTTCTTGTCCAGAACGCTGTGTTCACCTTCTAAGTTACAGGTAGCAGCACCTTCCAACGATCCCTACTTTGTAGGAGCTTGCAAAGACCTTTCACCTCCATGTCCGACCTTTACCTGCCAGACCTCCGTGCAACCATCATCTGAAGAACTAGAAGTCTCCACCTGACCTGTCACCGTACTACCTTTCAAGTAGTAGAGATTGTCCTGGCGAACGCCCTTCATCACCACCATCGAGCCTTTGATCATCTTGAGAACACCATCTCGAACAGATATCACTATAACCAATGCTTCCAAAGCGCCAACAGAGATAAAATTCCTTTTGAGTTGAGGTATATACCTCACATCCTTCAATCTCATACTATCCCATCATCCATCTGATGCGGACTGTACCCACATCCCTTCTATATTACACGGATGGTCATCCCCATGACCGTTGTAACATCCATCAGTTTCTCAAAGCTAGAAAAACAGGCCCTGTTCGGGTACACAGATAGGTGGCTCCGCTGTCTAAGATCCACTCAGCATTACCTGAGTTACAAACAGTAGGAGTAAAACAGAGAGAGAAGATACCGATGAGTCTTCATCCGATCCATCCGCTTGTGTGAGATTCGCCTTGGTGTTTGACTCCACCTTCTAACCTTCGGCCTTCTGGCATTCAGCTTTCCAGTGTCCTACTCCTTGCACAAGGCACACTGATTCTTCTTCAGATTTCTGAAGCCGACTGGACTTGATCTCCCCCGATCGTCTCTTCTCTTCCAATTGGAATTCTGCCTGTTACCTCCAATGCCTCTGCTTTTGTGCTTCCCGAAGAAGGACAGTCGGTCCTATCTCCTTACTTCATAACTCACAAGTGCAGCAGACCACCATTGTAGTTAAGAGATTGTCTTCCATTGAGAAAAGTGAGAGTAAAGGCCTCATACTCTCCCTAGGAAGAGAGTTCAAAAGAATTACCGCCTTATCCTCTTCACTAGTCTCCATATCCACGTTAATAGATCTGTAAGAAGCTTCGCGTAGTGGTTCAAGTGTCGTTGACGGAGCATCCTCTTGCATCTGAAACCCATAGAGCTTACTCTTCAACTGCAATCGCGATTCTATACTCTTCGTCAGATACTTCCTTTCTAGGATCTCCCACAACTGCCTTGCAGATGTCTCATGCAACACTTGATATTGATGTCTTGTGTCAGACAATACCTAATCAAGCCAAACGCCAACGGTTCATCTTGTCCTAATTTTCTTCAGTCGTTGATGTGCGCTTCTTCTCTAACCGTAGAATGTCTTCGAGGTTTGATACCGTCAGCGCATCCATAACCTCACACCTCCCACATACCAAAGTTGTTAGTTCCATTGAACTTCACCACATCAATCCTTAGATGTGGATACATAGATTTCACCAATGTGCTTTCTCCAGCCATCTTCTCAACTGATTCCTCAAACCAATGTGAAAACAAACGGAGTTAGATAAAACAAACAAGATAAAGACTAGATCTTTACCTCCACGCGAAACCCTCGACGAGTTTCCGAAGCAATCTACTCCACAACTGATTCCTCGAGCAATCTTCACACGCTGTTCTGAGATCGACACACGATCTCCGCCAAACAGCTACTGATGCCCTGAATCAACAGATGATCCCACATCGAACCTGGGATGCTCTGATACACTTGTTGTGTCCCCACAGACACCACTCGATTGTGCGCAGCGGTTCGCGAAAGAAGAGACACAACTGTTGGCCCGGAGGCCTTCCTCTTAGTTTTGATGATGATTAACTCATGTAGTTATGCTTACTAATAATCTTGTGATTTTACTTTCAGATCATGTAACAAGATATTAGTTGGTGATTGCTTCAAAAAGAGGAGTTTGGAAGCTTTCACTTGGTGATTCCAGGGCCCGAGCATCAAGATCATACATAGCCTTGCTCGGGATCACGGAGTTTGGACCGAGT
Source organism: Agave tequilana (assembly GCA_038442645.1). Classification (NCBI taxonomy): domain Eukaryota; kingdom Viridiplantae; phylum Streptophyta; class Magnoliopsida; order Asparagales; family Asparagaceae; genus Agave; species Agave tequilana. The sequence continues at coordinate 51,299 of JAVJIF010028322.1, read as the reverse complement.
CGACTTGAAGATGAAGATCGTCAAGAAGACTTAGGTATCCATAGTTTAGTGTGTTTAGATCCATGTGTAAAGATAAGAATAGTGATATGCTCAAGTGCACAACACACACGTTTTATGATTTTCGGTTTTTAGTTTAACAGATATTTGTTTTCATGAATAGATTGATCAAAGCAAGTTAAATGGTTTATATGTATAGTAGTGTATTCTTTCTATACATGCATGCTTAAACTTCTTAGACAAACTTATTTGACTATCCTATTCATGTATTGAAAAATTCAAGTTTATAAAATACATGTTTTGGTAAAAATGTTTAAAACACAAAAATGGTTTCATATGCTTGATATTTGAGTTAAAATGTTTATCACAAATTTATATATCAATGCAAAATGAAAAAACTATTTTTGGGATTTTTAGAAAAGATTAAAGAATTTTTAGAATTATTTTAATCCCAGTTTCTGACCCAGAACTGTGGCTGACAGGCCAGGGCGGCCGACCGCACGGTCGACCACACCAAGGGCCGGTCGACCGACGTGCACAGAGCTGTGCACGTCTGGCAGCACAGGGGGCCGGCCGACGGACCGGTCGACCGGACAGAGAGCTCTGCTCTCTGTATCTGGGCGATCGACGGGCGGTCGACCGGATTGCTCCAACGGTCATATTTTTGACCGTTGACGGTCGACCCCGGTCGACCGCAGGCCTGTCAGGCTGCCAGATCAGCCTAACGGCTAGTTTTCTGTTTGGGCAATAAATACCCCATTTCTTGGGGGTTTTGAAAGATTTTTCTAGAGCAAAAATTTCTCTATTCTCTGGTTAAAAACAAGTTTTCAAAAGTGTTTAAGTGCCAAAAAGATCAATCTTATTTGTTTTAAGTGTTTTGTTTATTTTCAAAGAAAATAGGTTTTTGGGAATTGGTTTCTTGTTCTTCATTTCTATATCAATTGGTATTTTCCCAAGAGATTTTCTTAATCAAAACACTTGTTTTCCACACTTGAACTATATATTCTATCCTAATCTATTAGGATCTTGTTTATGGAAAAAGAAAAGAGAGAAGTGTTTGAGGTTGATTGAGCCTCCAAGTTGTAAACCCTCCTTGTATTTGTGTATCCCTCTTTGTAGAGGTTGATCGGAGTGGTATTGATTTGTATCCCTCTTCGGTAGAGGTGATTGTGTTTGGTTGTTGGCTACGGGCCTTATCCCTCTTCGGTAGATGTGGATTGTGGTTGTATTGCCTCGGTGGCATTGTAAGGTTGAGAGAGGAGTTCGGTACTCCTTTAGTGGATTAGAAATCCTTCTCGGTGAAGGCGGGGACGTAGAGCTAGGGGCTCGAACCTCGAAACATATCTTTGTGTTTGCGTTTGATCCATTGTCTCTCTAACTCTCTCTTTATATTGTGCAAAGTATCATTCATTCATATCTTATTGCTTGCATTGTGCCTTGCATTATTTCACATTGTTCATCCTTATATGCTTGGCTTGCTTGTGTGTGTGCCTCACTTATACTTAACCACAAGAGCTTCATATAGCACCTCAACCCTTATCTAGGGGAATCAAGAGGAGTTAGTCCAGAGCCCTTCACGGGGAATTTGGCTACACTTGTTGGTTGTATTAAGTGTGATTGCAAAATTGTTTTAAACTTCCGCATTTAGCGCATTCAGTTTCTAGATTAGCATTATCACCTATTCACCCCCCTCTAGGTGATTTACAAATGGTATCAGAGCCTACGCTCCGATACTTAGGCTTAACATCCTAAGAGTGAGATCCTTATTTGCTAATCTATCATTTGCATTTGCTTATTTGCACACATTTAGTTTGGACCCATGGACTTCATGACCCCACCTATGTTTGACCCTTCTAACATTGTTGTTTGAAAGACTAAGATGTCCATCTTTTACAAACCCTAGGATATAAGGTTCACCTTGCCATTACCAAGGAATCCTTAGTGATAGCAAGCATATAGGGGCCAATGCAAAAGCCCTTGAGGCCATTAGAAGCACGCTTTCAAAAGAATATCTTATGCATATTTCTAATCTTGATTCCGCCTTTGCAGTGTGGAACAATTGACAACAACCACCACCTCCGAGTTTCAAATGCCAATCCAACAAGAAGAGGAGTCTAGTGGAGAATCCGAGTCACAATGCTTCATGATCCAAGGGAATGACTCCCTTGAGGTACAATCGGAAACTCAACTAGATAGTTTTGATTCTGTTCTTCATGTGAGATCAATTGATGCCCATGCCTTGAATGAAGAACTTCCATTGTGTGTGAAAAATTAATTGAAAATATTAAAATTTTGAAAAAGAAAAGTTTAGGATTGAAAAAGAAATAAAAGTTGCATTCTAGACTGACAAGGTTTTGCAAGAGAAGGTGAGGTCTATAATGAAAGGGATTCATTAAGGTCACAACTTGATCTTGCACTAAAAGAAAATAAAGTTTTAAAATCTAAAAAGGATTGTGAAACTCTTTGAAGAAAAATGAAAATTTGTCTTTAAAAGTTGATTTTGTTTTAAAAGAGAATGTTACTTGAAAAATAAAATAATTTCTGTTTCTAATGATTTAAAGTTTGTTTAGAGAAAAATATGTTTTGAAAAATAAGATTGACTCTCATGTTTGCCATGCTAGGGTAGTTCACCTAGATCACCCCTTGCATGGTCCACTTTTTTCTTTGATAAAAATGATATAAATGTTTTAAACAAGAATATGATTGTTTGGGCTTCACTTTGAGCCAATGTGTGTGGGCCATACACGGTTGGAAACTTTGTTTCGAAAGAAACAAGTTCATCTTTCATGCACACCCCCCACGGCATACACATGCTCCTCACGGTCACCATCATCACACATTGTATGCTCATGTGTACACTTGTACACATTGTGGACGTAAGGGCACCTTGCTAAATTTTTACTATGATAGAATACATGTTTCAAATTTAGCAAAGAAAATTGTTTAGGTTAGGAATGGTGCTAACCCCCATGGACCCAATAAGATATGGGTACCAAAGACCACCCTCCTGGTTATGATGTAGGTGTGGGCTCTCGCATGACGTGAGAGTAGCGGTACCTTGGAGTGGATGCGTTCGAGCTTCATGGAAATCAATTGGATGCATCACTTTCAAGGGAAGTTTGGTGGGAGGACCACCTTGTTTTGGAGATATGGAGAGTTGCCTCATAAGTTTTGGTAACGGTCTCTTACTCCTTATATTTATGCATGCTTTCATGTTTATGTTTATAGCATGTTTGATGTTTATATGATCATTATGAAAATGCCATATGATTAGACTCTTGACATGCATGTATAGCCCTTTTGAGACACCCATGTTTAATATGGACCATTATTTTAGTGTTCTCACCTTTGTTTAGCTATCATGTTTATCATAGGTTTAATAACATGTGGATTTTCATAATAATCATGTTTATGTTTTTCATGTTGATTATATCTTGTTTTGATGCTTCATGATTTGAATATATATTAAATGTTAGTTTTCATTAAGACTAGGTATATATTTGTGCATATAGTGGGCCACAAATAAATCTATATATGTTTGAGCTTGAATGCTTATTTGAACCCATTAGATGTGCTAGTATACTCTAGATTGATGATTCATGCATTTTAAACTTGTATTTTCATTTTGGATTTGTTTTATTTGTGTTAGGTTTAAACTTCAGTATATGTCCATTTTATCCAAATTATTGTTTATACATATACATCCTTTTGAACCACGTGCCTTCATGCATATATCTTGTGGACTCGTTGTGTTTGGATATGTATGTATACTTAGTTTGTATAGGACATACATATACCTTGAAGATTAAATAAGTGTTGATGATTTTCATGTCATTTTCATGTTTTGGAATTAATTGAGCTTAATTGCAAATTTTCATGATTATGATCTTCACATCTATTTGTACACTCACATTTACTTGTTTACTCATATTTTATTTTCATGAGTTATATTTATGCTTAATGATTATGAGTGTTGACTATTTTGTGAATTTATGTTTTCTTGAAAAATAATTTGTTTTATTCCTACTTGAAGGATTTCGTACTAGTTAACAAATTTTTCATATAACTAGTTGCGATATTTTTTTTGGTAGAGTTTTTCAAACAAAGCTTATTTTCAAATCTATTTTTGAAAACCCCTACCTTCCATGGGCGGTTGGATGGGCGATCATGCTCATGTATGCTTTATATTGAAAATCATTTTAAAACATGAACATGATTGGGTGACAGTTATATGATGTATACACTTGATCATTATTGTTGTTTCAATTGGTATCATTGAAATTCTTTCAATTGGTATCAATTTGACCTTTCTGTATACTCATATATGTTTGTATGTATGTATGTTTTTCAATTTCAATAGTATTAATTTCGATTGGTATCTATCTTTCATACATATATATGTTTTATTTGTGTTCAAAAATATCACAAATCTTAGTTTTTGTTTACTCAAGCTTAGCATAACCTAACACCTTGAGTTTCAATTTTGTTTCAATTGATTCAATTTTCAGTTGGTATCTTATTTCGAGCTTACGCATTGTTTTTGTTGGTATTTCATAAAGGGGAGAAAATTTGTTTTTCATATTTCAATTGGTATTTGTATTTTCACTCCCTTACTTTATGATAGAACATAAAAAATTTGAAATTGATATCATATACTTAAAAAGAAAAATACTCTCTTTTGATATCAAGATGTTTATTTGTATGTTTTTAAAATTGGTATCTCAAAATTTTGTTTAAAAATAAATACAAAAGTTTTGATTTGTATTGCCTATATGCAAGGAGAGCTTAACATCTCTTCTACATATAGATTCATGATGAGTGTATCTTGTATTGAAGAGCTTGACAACTTCTTCTTTATGTGATACACGTGTGTAGGGGGAGCTTCACATCTCCTCTTATGCATTGCATAGTGTACGTTATGTGAATTAGGGCTTGTCATCCCTCCTTCATGTAATGTATCTATGTAGGGAAGCTTCACATCTTCCTCTTCATGAATGTATATCGCATATACCATTTGTTGATTGATCTTTATTTACTTTCAATGGTATCAAGATGCTATTTTGACATATTTTCAATTGGTACCTTAATTGATTGTCACCCCTATTTGGTTTTGTTTTTTTCTTAGACAAAAAGGGGAAGAACATTGTCTGTATTTACCCCTTATTGATGATTGTTTCTTTGTATTAAAAAGGGGAGAGAAGATTTTGTTTTGTTTTGGCTTTTACCCCTTTATTGATGATTGACAAAAAGGGGGAGAATTATTTGAGAGTTTTATATGCATATTCATATTTTGCATATATTAAGTTTAATTTAGTTAATTTTAATTGGTATACAGAGCATGTTTGTTTTTGAACATTTTATTGGTATCTAGAGCCTTTTATTGTATGCATATCTATGCATGTTTCATGTTTCATATAATCATTGCATATTTATGTTTATTTATTTATGCATGAGTTAAGGGGGAGCTCTTTGAAACTTAACTTTAATCCATGCATATATAACTCCATGAGTTTTGTCATCATCAAAAGGGGGAGATTGTTGGCCCGGAGGCCTTCCTTTCTAGTTTTGATGATGATTAACTCATGTAGTTATGTTTACTAATAATCTTGTGATTTTAGTTTCAGATCATGTAACAAGATATTAGTTGGTGATTGCTTCAAAAAGAGGAGTTGGAAGCTTTCACTTGGTGATTCCAGGGCCCGAGCATCAAGATCATACATAGCCTTGCTCGTGTGGATCACGGAGTTTGGACCGAGTCGACTTGAAGATGAAGATCGTCAAGAAGACTTAGGTATCCATAGTTTAGTGTGTGTTTAGATCCATGTGTAAAGATAAGAATAGTTGATATGCTCAAGTGCACAACACACACGTTTTATGGTTTTTTCGATTTTTAGTTTAACCGATATTTGTTTTCATGAATAGATTGATAAAGTAAGTTTAAATAGTTTATATGTATAGTAGATGTATTCTTTCTATACATGCATGCTTAAACTTCTTAAACAAACTTATTTTGACTATCCTATTCATGTATTGAAAAATCAAAATTTGATAAAATACATGTTTTGGTTTTTGGTAAAAATGTTAAAACACAAAAATGGTTTCATATGCTTGATATTTGAGTTAAAATGTTTATCACAAGTTTATATATCAATGCAAAATGATAAAACTATTTTTGGGGAGTTTTAGAAAAGATTAAAGAATTTTTAGAATTATTTTTAACCCCAATTTCTGACCCAGAACTGTGGGAGACAGGCCAGGTCGGCCGACCGCACGGTCGACCGCACCAAGGGCCGATCGACCGACGTGCACAGAGCTGTGCACGTCCGACAGCATAGTGGGCCGGCCGACCGACCGGTCGACCGGACCAGAGAGCTCTGCTCTCTGTATCTGGGCGGTCGACCGGATTGCTCCAACGGTCATATTTTTGACCGTTGGCGGTCGACGGCCGGTCGACCGCCAACCTGTCAGGCTGCCAGATCAGCCTAACGGCTTTTCTTTGGGCTATAAATACCCCATTTCTTGGGGATTTTGAAAAGATTTTTCTAGAGCAAAAATTTCTCTATTATCTGGTTTTAAAAATAAGTTTTCAAAAGTGTTTAAGTGCCAAAAGATCAATCTATTTGTTTTAAGTGTTTTGTTATTTTCAAAGAAAATAGGTTTTTGGGAATCGGTTTCTTGTTCTTCATTTCTATATCAATTGGTAATTTCCCAAGAGATTTTCTTTGATCAAAACACTTGTTTTTCCACACTTGAGCTATATCTTCTATCCTAATCTATTAGGATCTTGTTTTGTGAAAAGAGGAAAGAGAGAAGTGTTTGAGGTTGATGAGCCTCCAAGTTGTAACCCTCCTTGTATTTGTGTATCCCTCTTTGGTAGAGGTTGATCGGAGTGGTATGGTTTGTATCCCTCTTCGGTAGAGGTGATTGTGTTTGGTTGTTAGCTACGGGCCTTATCCCTCTTCGGTAGAGGTGGATTGTGGTTGTATTGCCTCGGTGGCATTGTAAGGTTGAGAGAGGAGTTCGGTACTCCTTTAGTGGATTAGAAATCCTTCTCGGTGAAGGCGGGGACGTAGAGCTAGGGGCTCGAACCTCGAAACATATCTTTATGTTTGTGTTTGATCCATTGTCTCTCTAACTCTCTCTTATATTGTGCAAAGCATCATTCATTCATTCATATCTTTTTGCTCGCATTTGTGCCTTGCATTATTTCATATTGTTCATCCTTATATGCTTGGCTTGCTTGTGTGTGTGCCTCACTTATACTTAACCACAAGAGCTTCATATAGCACCTCAACCCTTATCTAGGGGAATCAAGAGGAGTTAGTCCAGAGCCCTTCACGGGAAATTTGGCTACACTTGTTGGTTGTATTAAGTGTGATTGCAAAATTGTTTTAAGCTTCCGCATTTAGCGCATTCAGTTTCTAGATTAGCATTATCACCTATTCACCCCCCTCTAGGTGATTTACAACAACAACCACCACTTGATCTTGAGGAATCCGCCCTCCTGGCGGAGACTCGATTCAGCCGGAGAAGCAAACAACGCAGCAGGAACAACCACCAATAGAGAAAAACAATCAACGCACAAATTTAACGAGGTTCGGCCAACGTGCCTACGTCCTCGGGGCAAGGGAGAGAGATCTTATTGATTCAACAATCAATACAACTATTACAAGAGAGAATTCTTGAGGAATTTTCTGGGATACAATACATGAGGCCTCTAGCCTCTATTTATAACCACAGAGTCCCTGAGTTTATGGAAACCTAGGTTGATTTCAATCCCAATCAGAAAAGGAATTCGAATCCTAAAAGGAAACTCCAGTCGTGTTCGTCGGTCGACCGGCCCGGTCGACCGCTCCAACCCGAAAGCGAGGCCACTTCAGTCGGTCGACCGGGCCCGGTCGACCGCTCCATCCTGTGCACACCCGTGCACGCCGGTCGACCGGGCCGGTCGACCGACCTCCTCCACTGGTCGATCGGGAGGTCGACCGGGAGCACAATTTGCCTCCTCCACACGCCGTTCCTTGTTCCTTTGTCGTCCGATCTCTGTGCTATCTTCTTCCATCTCCTCCATCTCCTCTATCTCCTCTCTCCCAACAAGGTTAACCACCGTAAGGTATTCGTCGGTTCAGATCAGTACGTTCTTAGTGTCGTCTGAGGGGGAGTGAAGCCACGGTGTAGGCGTGATGTGCCGAAGTCATGGTGGATTGTTCCTTCTCTATCCACGATGGCATTATCACCTTGTTGGAGTTTTCTTTTACCTTAAGGATCAACTTTGTATTTTTACACATTCATGTAACCTTCAATACTGGGAATGTGTCGTTAAGTTCTTTTTAATGAAATGTCGGGGGTCTAATAGCCCACGATTTTTTGCCAAAAAAATATAAATAAAGTAATAATAGACTTTTATTATAAAAAAATGGCCTCAAGGGCTTGTGCATTGGCCCCTATATGCTTGCTATCACTAAGGTAGGATTCCTTGGTAATGGCAAGGTAAACCTTATATCCTAGGGTTCGTAAATAAACGGACATCCTAATCTTCCAAACAATGATGTTGGAAGCGTCAAACATAGGTGGGGTCATGAAGTCCATGGATGTAAACTATATGTGTGCAAACAAGCAAAATGCAAATGATAGATTAGCAAACAAGGATCTCACTCCTAGGATGTTAAGCCTAAGCATCAGGAGCGTAGGCTCTGATACCAATTGTAAATCACCTAGAGGGGGGGTGAATAGGTGATAATGCTAATCTAGAAACTAAATGCGCTAAATGCGGAAGCTTAAAACAATTTTGCAATCACACTTAATACAACCAACAAGTATAGCTGAATTCCTCGTGAAGGGCTCTGGACTAACTCCTCTGATTCCCCTAGATAAGGGTTGAGGTGCTATATGAAGCTCTTGTGGTTAAGTACAAGTGAGGCACACACAAGCAAGCCAAGCATATAATGGATATACAACAATAAGAAAGATGCAAGGCAATACAAGCAATATGAATGATATGACAATATGAATAATGCACAACACAAATGTAAGAGAGAGAGTTAGAGAAAATGGATCAAACGCAAACACAAAGATATGTTTCGAGGTTCGAGCCCCTAACTCTACGTCCCCGCCTTCACCGAGAAGGATTTCTAATCCACTATACTCCCATCGAGGGAACCTCCACGAAGGAGGATTTTTACAAGGGAGTACCGAACTCCTCTCTCAAACACCGCCTCACAACCGAGGGGTAGGCCCGTAGCCAAACAACAATAAACACCTCTACCGAAGAGGGTTACAACCAAACTCCACCTTTCACTAGAGGGAGCAAACCAACCAACTCAACCTCTACCAAAGAGGGAGCAAACCAATCACTCGATCAACCTCTACCAAAGAGGGATACAACAAAAACAAGGGTGTTTACAACTTGGAGGCTACACAACCTCAAACAAACTCTTTCCACAAAACAAAGATCCTAATAGATTAGGATAGAAGATATAGCTCAAGTGGATATCAAGGTGTTTTTGGAAAGCAAATAACAAAGAAAAACTACTTGGGAAATCTCTTGTAGATGATAGAAATGAAAATCCAAACAATATCCCAAAAACCTAGTTTTCTTTGATTTTCCAAAACCCTTGAAAAACAATAAAGATGAAATCTTTGAAGCTCTAAAACACTTTTTAAAACTTTAAAAACACTTCAGAAAAGTAGGAATTTTTGCTCTTGAAAATCTTATTCAAACCCCAAGAAATGGGATATTTATAGGCCCAAAAGAAAACTAGCCGTTAGGCTGATCTGGCAGCCTGACAGGTTGGCGGTCGAGCCGGTCGACCGCCAACGGTCAAAAATATGACCGTTAGAGCAATCCAGTCGACCGCCCGGTCGACCGCCCAGATACAGAGAGCAGAGCTCTCTGGTCCGGTCGACCGGTCGGTCGGCCGGCCCACTGTGCTGCCAGACGTGCACAGCTCTGTGCACGTCGGTCGACCGTACGGTCGACCGGCCCTTGGTGCGGTCGACCGTGCGGTCGGCCGACCTGGCCTGTCAGCCACTGTTCTGGGTCAGAAACTGGGGTTAAAAATAATTCTAAAAATTCTTTTATCTTTCCTAAAAATCCCCAAAAATAGTTTATCATTTTGCATTGATATATAAACTTGTGATAAAAATTTTAACTCAAATATCAAGCATATGAAACCATTTTTGTGTTTTAACATTTTTACCAAAACCAAAACATGTATTTTATCAAACTTTGATTTTTCAATACATTAATAGGATAGTCAAAATAAGTTTGTTTAAAAGTTAAGCATGCATGTATAGAATGAATCTACTATACATAAACCAATTAAACTTGTTTTGATCAATCTATTCATGAAAAACAAATATTGGTTAAACCAAACCGAAAAACCAATATCCAAACATAAAACGTGTGTGTTGTGCACTTGAGCATATCAACTATTCTTATTTTTACACATGGATCTAAAACACACTAAACTATTGATACCTAAGTCTTCTTGACGATCTTCATCTTCAAGTCAACTCGGTCCAAACTCCGTGATCTAACGAGCAAGGCTATGTATGATTTTGATGCTCGGGCCCTGGAATCACCAAGTGAAGGCTTCCAAACTCCTTTTTTTGAAGCAATCACCAACTAATATCTTGTTACATGATCTGAAACTAAAATCACAAGATTATTAGTAAACATAACTACATGAGTTAATCATCATCAAAACTAGAGAGGAAGGCCTCCGGGCCAACAATCTCCCCTTTTTGATGATGACAAAACTCATGGAGTTATATATGCATGGATTAAAGTTAAGCTTCAAAGAAGCCCCCCCTAACTCATGCATAAACAAATAAACATAATGAATATGCAATGAAGGCTCTTAAACATGAATGCATAGAAATGCATAAACAATAAAAAGGCTCTAGATACCAATGAAATGTTCAAAAACAAAACATGCTCTAGATACCAATTAAAATTAAACTAAATTAAACTTAATATATGCAAAACATAAATATGCATATATAAAACTCAAACAAACTCAAAATCTTTCTACCCCTTTTTGTCAATCATCAACAAAGGGGTAAAAAAACAAAACAAAATCTTCTCCCCCTTTAATACAAAGAAACAATCATCAATAAGGGGTAAATAAAGATAATGTTCTCCCCCTTTTGTCTAAAACAAAAACAAAACCAAATAGGGGTGACAATCAATTAAGGTACCAATTGAAAATATGTCAAAATAGCATCTTGATACCAATTGAAAGTAAACAAAGATCAATCAACAAATGGTATATGCGATATACATTCATGAAGAGGAAGATGTGAAGCTTCCCTACATAGATACATTACATGAAGGAGGGATGACAAACCCTAATTCACATAACGTACACTATGCAATGCATAAGAGGAGATGTGAAGCTCCCCCTACACACGTGTATCACATAAAGAAGAAGTTGTCAAGCTCTTCAATACAAGATACACTCATCATGAATCTATATGTAGAAGAGATGTTAAGCTCTCCTTGCATATAGGCAATACAAATCAAAACTTTTGTATTTATTTTTAAACAAAATTTTGAGATACCAATTTTAAAAACATACAAATAAACATCTTGATATCAAAAGAGAGTATTTTTCTTTTTAAGTATATGATATCAATTTCAAATTTTTATGTTCTATCATAAAGCAAGGGAGTGGAAATACAAATACCAATTGAAACATGAAAACGAATTTTCTCCCCCTTTATGAAATACCAACAAAAACAATGCGTAAGCTCGAAATAAGATACCAATTGAAAATTGAATCAATTGAAACAAAATTGAAACTCAAGGTGTTGGGTTATGCTAAGCTTGAGTAAACAAAAACTAAGATTTGTGATATTTTTGAACACAAATAAAACATATATATGAATGAAAGATAGATACCAATCGAAATTGATACTATTGGAATTGAAAAACATACATACATACAAACATATATGAGTATACAAGAAAGGTCAAAATTGATACCAATTGAAAGAATTTCAATGATACCAATTGAAACAACAATAATGATCAAGTGTATACATCATATAACTACCACCCAATCATGTTCAAGTTTTAAAATGATTTTCAATATAAAGCATACATGAGCATGATCGCCCATCCAACCGCCCATGGATGGTAGGGGTTTTCAAAAAAATAGATTTGATAAATAAAGTGTGTTTGAAAACTCTACCAAAATGAAGAATATCGCAACTAGTAAAATGGAAAAACTTGTAAACTAGTACGAAATCCTTCAAGTAAGGAATAAAACAAAATTATTTTTCATGAAACATGAAATCCACATGATAATCAACACTCTAAGTCAAATAAGCATAAATATGACTCATGAAAACAAAACATGAGTAAACAATAAATGTGAGTGTACAAATAAGATGTGAAGATCATAATCATAAAAGATGGACAATAAGCTCAATATTCCTTGAAACACGAAACATGAAATTCATCAAAACTATTTAATCTTCAAGGTATATGTATGTCCTATACAAATTAAAGTATACATACATATCCAAACACAACGAGTCCACAAAGATATATGCATGAAGGCACGTGGCTCAAAAGGATGTATATGTATAAACAATAATTTGGATAAAATGGACATATACATGAAGTTAAACATAAACACATGGAAACATAAAAAACTAAATTTCCATTAAGACAAATTTTATTTCAAGGTATATGTATGATTTGTCAACACAAAAAGTATACATACATATCCCTAAACACAATTGAGTCCATATGTATAGATTTGCATGAAAAGCAAATGACTCAAAGGGTATACATGTATATCTTAAAGTTTAACAAAATAGACATATACATGAAATGAAAACACATGATCAAAAACAAAACCAAAATGGGAATACAAGTTTAAAATGCATGGATCATCAAAACTAGACTATACTAGCACATCTAATGGGTTCAAATAAGCATTCAAGCTCAAACATATATAGATTTATTTGTGGCCCACTATATGCACAAATATATACTTAGTCTTAATGAAAACTAACATTCAAACATATATTCAAAGCATGAAGCATAAAACAAGACAAAAATCATCATGATAAACAAAAACATGATTATTATGCAAATCCACATGTTATTAGAGCAATGATTAACATGATAGCTAAACAATGGTGAGAACACAAAAATATGATCCATATTAAACATGGGTGTCTCAAAGGCTATACATGCATGTCAAGGGTCTAATAAACATGGCATTTTCATAATAAACAACAAAACATGCTACAAATAATGAATATGAAAAGCATGCATAAATAAATAAGGAGTAAGAGACCGTTACCAAAATCTATGAGGCAACTTCTCCATGTCTCCAAAACAAGGTGGTCCTCCCACCAAACTTCCCTTGAAAGTGATGCATCCAATTGATTTCCATGAAGCTCGGAACGCATCGACTCCAAGGTACCGCTACTCTCACGTCATGCGAGAGCCCACTCCTACATCAAATACAAGAGGGGTGGTCTTTGGTACCCATATCCTTTTGGGTCCATGGGGGTTAGTATCATTCCTAACCCAAACAAATTTATTTGCTAAATTTGAAATATGTATTCTATCATAACAAAATTTAGCAAGATGGCCCTTACGTCCACAATGTGTACAAGTGTACACATGAGCATACATAGTGTGATGGTGTCCGTGAGGAGCATGTGTATGCCGTGAAGGGTGTGCATGAAAAGATGGAACTTGTTTCTTTCGAAACAAAGTTTCCAAACGTGTATGGCCCACAACACATTGGCTCAAAGTGGAGCTTAAACAATCAACACTCTTCTTAAGCATGGATATATCATTTTCAATTAAAGAAGAGGTGGAGCATGCAAGGGGTGATCTAGGTGAAACTACCCTAGCATGGCAAACATGAGAATCAATCTTATTTTGCAAAACATTATTTTTCTTTAAACAATCATTTAAATCATTTGAAATAGAAATTATTTTATTTTTCAAAGCAACATTCTCTTTTAAAACAAAATCAATTTTTGAAGACAAGTTTTCATTTTTCTTCAAAATTGTTTCACAATCATTTTTATTTTTCAAAAATTTATTTTCTTTTAGTGCAAGGTCTAGTTGAGATCTCAATGAATCCCTTTCATTATAGACCTCAACCTTCTCTTGCAAAACCTTATCAAGTCTAGAATGCAAACTTTTATTTTCTTTTTCAATTCCTAAACTTTTCTTTTTCAAAATTTTATATTTTTCAAATAATTTTTCACACACAATAGATAGTTCTTCATTCAAGCATGGGCATCAACAAATTCATCACATGAAGAACAAGAATCAAAACTATCTAGTTGAGTTTCCGATTGTACCTCAAGGGAGTCATTCCCTTGGATCATGAAGTATTATGACTCGGATTCTTTACTAGACTCCTCCTCTTATTGGATTGGCATTTGAAGCTCGGAGGTGGTGGTTGTTGTCAACTTGTTCCACACTGCAAAGGCCGAATCAAGGTTAGAAACATGCATAAGATATTCTTTAGGTAGCGTGCTTCTAATGGCCTCAAGGGCTTGTGCATTGGCCCCTATATGCTTGCTATCACTAAGGTAGGATTCCTTGGTAATGGCAAGGTAAAGCTTATATCCTAGGGTTCGTAAATAAACGGACATCCTAATCTTCCAAACAATGATGTTGGAAGGGTTAAACATAGGTGGGGTCATGAAGTCCATGGATGTAAACTATATGTGTGCAAACAAGCAAAATGCAAATGATAGATTAGCAAATAAGGATCTCACTCCTAGAATGTTAAGCCTAAGCATCAGGAGCGTAGGCTCTGATACCAATTGTAAATCACCTAGAGGGGGGATGAATAGGTGATAATGCTAATCTAGAAACTAAATGCGCTAAATGCGGAAGCTTAAAATAATTTGCAATCAAACTTAATACAACCAACAAGTGTAGCTGAATTCCCCGTGAAGGGCTCTGGACTAACTCCTCTTGATTCCCCTAGATAAGGGTTGAGGTGCTATATGAAGCTCTTGTGGTTAAGTACAAGTGAGGCACACACAAGCAAGCCAAGCATATAATGGATATACAACAATAAGAAAGATGCAAGGCAATACAAGCAATATGAATGATATGACAATATGAATAATGCACAACACAAATGTAAGAGAGAGAGTTAGAGAAAATGGATCAAACGCAAACACAAAGATATGTTTCGAGGTTCGAGCCCCTAGCTCTACGTCCCCGCCTTCACCGAGAAGGATTTCTAATCCACTATACTCCCACCGAGGGAACCTCCACGGAGGAGGATTTTTACAACAAGGGAGTACCGAACTCCTCTCTCAAACACCGCCTCACAACCGAGGGGTAGGCCCGTAGCCAAACAACAACAAACACCTCTACCGAAGAGGGTTACAACCAAACTCCACCTCTCACTAGAGGGAGCAAACCAACCAACTCAACCTCTACCAAAGAGGGAGCAAACCAATCACCCGATCAACCTCTACCAACGAAGGATACAACAAAAGCAAGGGTGTTTACAACTTGGAGGCTACACAACCTCAAACAAACTCTTTTCCACAAAACAAAGATCCTAATAGATTAGGATAGAAGATATAGCTCAAGTGGATATCAAGGTGTTTTTGGAAAGCAAATAACAAAGAAAAACTACTTGGGAAATCTCTTGTAGATGATAGAAATGAAAATCCAAACAATATCCCAAAAACCTAGTTTTCTTTGATTTTCCAAAACCCTTGAAAAACAATAAAGATGAAATCTTTGAAGCTCTAAAACAATTTTTAAAACTTTAAAAACACTTCAGAAAAGTAGGAATTTTTGCTCTTGAAAATCTTATTCAAACCCCCAAGAAATGGGGTATTTATAGGCCCAAAAGAAAACTAGCCGTTAGGCTGATCTGGCAGCCTAACAGGTTGGCAGTCGACCGGCCGGTCGACCGCCAACGGTCAAAAATATGACCGTTGGAGCAATCCAGTCGACCGCCCCGGTCGACCGCCCAGATACAGAGAGCAGAGCTCTCTGGTCCGGTCGACCGGTCGGTCGGCCGGCCCACTGTGCTGCCAGACGTGCACAGCTCTGTGCACGTCGGTCGACCGTACGGTCGACCGGCCCTTGGTGCGGTCGACTGTGCGGTCGGCCCACCTGGCCTGTCAGCCACTGTTCTGGGTCAGAAACTGGGGTTAAAAATAATTCTAAAAATTCTTTTATCTTTCCTAAAAATCCCCAAAAATAGTTTTATCATTTTGCATTGATATATAAACTTGTGATAAAAATTTTAACTCAAATATCTAGCATATGAAACCATTTTTGTATTTTAACATTTTTATCAAAAACCAAAACATGTATTTTATCAAACTTTGATTTTTCAATACATGAATAGGATAGTGAAAATAAGTTTGTTTAAAAGTTAAGCATGCATGTATAGAATGAATCTACTATACATAACCAATTAAACTTGTTTTGATCAATCTATTCATGAAAAACAAATATTGGTTAAACCAAAACCGAAAAACTAATATCCAAACATAAAACGTGTGTGCTGTGCACTTGAGCATATCAACTATTCTTATCTTTACACATGGGTCTAAAACACACTAAACTATGGATACCTAAGTGTTCTTGACGATCTTCATCTTCAAGTCGACTCGGTCCAAACTCTGTGATCCAACGAGCAAGGCTATGTATGATCTTGATGCTCGGGCCCTGGAATCGCCGAGTGAAGGCTTCCAAACTCCTCTTTTTGAAGCAATCACCAATTAATATCTTGTTACATGATCTGAAACTAAAATCACAAGATTATTAGTAAACATAATTATATGAGTTAATCATCATCAAAACTAGAGAGGAAGGCCTCCGGGCCAACAATATGTTCGGGGTTCTGTGAAAGGAAAGGAGTATGAGCACTAGTGTAGTCTTTTGAATTAATAAAAAATTTATTGGAGAAAAAGGTAAGCAAAAAATAGAAAAATATTAAAAATATTATTTTGAATTAACAAAATGTTTTGTTGAAAATGTGGAAAAAAAGGTAACAAAAAAATAAAAAGAAAATAAACATATTCTTTTGTATTAATAAGAACTTTATGTTAAAGAAGTAGGGAAAAAAGGTAAGAAAAAAATAGGGAAAAGAAATAAATTTACACAAACTAGAGCAATGGGATTAGAACTAGGGTCACTTGAGAAGAGAAGAAGAGGATCAAATATCAACTATGCTACAGAATCTTAGCATGCACAGTGAATTACAATGTGCAATTTATTGATTAAACTAATTGGCAGGGTTATGATTTTTCCTGGCGGGTTGGGGGCACGTGCCACCTCTTACCCCCTTCCTCTACCACTGCAGAAAACAACATTTGAGAAAATGTCCAAAAGAAGGGGGAAATGATAAATTTGTTATAGGAAAATGCATTATCCTGAGGCTTATAAAGTCAAGAGTCAAAGACAATATGTTTCCCTGAATATAAAGATGGACTGTTAGATGCTTATGAGACATTTTGAAACTTCCAGATGCATGGATGAGAAGTATGCAAATCATATGATTTATTTTCTGGAGATCTTTTAAGGATAGTAGCTTGTGAAGAATTTTTGTATGATAAAATGAAAATATTATATTAAAATACATGGAGCAACTCATGGACCTCACAAACCATGTGACCACTTAATAAAAATTGGCACGAATAAAAATTGGGACCATCTTTGACCCAAAAGGTTAAATCATTTGGTTATGGATCCTAACCATATATTAAGCACTTAATCCCACTTAATTTCTGATATGGGACCAAACCTAGCTTGGGTGCCTTTAACCGGATGCAAGATACAAATCCAAGAAATCCCAACCTTTACTCCTTCCTGGTAAACCCGAACAAAGCTTGTGATGTTCCCTACTACACTCTCGTACATGGGTTGTGTTTTGTTATCATGTCTCCCCCCTTGTAATCATAGACACACGAGTTCAACCTACTCCCCAATTTAACTCTAAATCCGACCCATACCAACCTTGGAGATAACTTTGTAGAATCAGCTCCATTTTAGGTCCAAATTTTTGAACCAGTACCTTTGGGAGTTACAAGTTATAGAGCTAGTAACTCACATTGCACCACTGTGCCACTCTATGCTTGACCTTGCACAGATCATCACCATGGCTTTTTAAAACAATTTGTTATGATCGTCGAATGGAGCTTGAACCAAAAGGCATTAATAAAGACTAGGGCCAATTTTTAACCTAAAAGGTTAACCGATTTGGTCTTGAATCCCAATTACTTATTAAGCACGTTCCCAGCAATTAATTCTCAGTATGAGACCAAGCTTCGTTAATTCACTCACCAAGGCTGAGACCAATTTTTACCCAAAGGTTAACCTATTTGGTGTTGAATCCCAATTACGTATTGAGCGCTCAAATTCCCACTTATTCCCACTTAGAATAAACTTCCGTAATTCACCTACCTTTAGCTTGGACGCTTTTAACCAGATGTGAGACATAAACGTAACATTTATACTAGCCCCGCTACCTTATAGCTTAAATTTTGGAGAAAGGTTTTTCAATATATCATATCACATGGTTGTGTTCTATAAACGTTTAAAGCTGGATAATTGTTGATGTGTCTTTAATGAATAAATCAAACCATAATCTTAAACGTTTTCTCAAAATCAATTAGCCACCCTATGAAGATCTTAGCCACCCTATGAAAAAGTCATCAATAGCCACTATATGAAGATCATAGCCACCCTATGAAGATCTTAGCCACTATATGAAGATCATAGCCACCCTATGATTTTGATATATGTGTAGGGTGAAGTGATGAAGGGGTTTAGAAGTTTTGCCTATAAATAGACATCACATTGCATGAGATTTAAAGAGCAAGGAAGTGAGAAAAGAGAGCTGCTAAATATTGTATTGTCCTCTCCTTTCTCTTGCCATTTATCTTCCTTTTGTTAAGCTCTAGTGAGTTGGATTTCATTGGGCTTGGATGAGTGAGATTTGTGTTGTAATCTCTTGTATTCTCCCCTTTTGATTAGTGGATTCCTCTTACTGTTTTCTCCCGTGGACGTAGGTCACATTGACCGAACCACGTTAAATACTGGTGTGTTGTTCTCCTTATTTCTATCATCTTATATTGCTATCTTTCTCTCTTTATACTAGCCATCTCTTACATTAGAAGCCCACTGCTTCAACACTAATGAGCATTTACATGTTAAAATTGGCAGCATATAAATTATCTCTACCTAATCCCCAAGCCTTTGCACAAAATGGTTTACCAACTTGGTGCACGTACAAAGAAAGAAACAACCTTTAACTTTTAGAGGAAGATTTTCTAATATGGCACATCAAATGATTTATGTTTAATAAATGTCTTAAGCCTAGTTAATGACCACTTGCATGTTAAAATCCTCATTAAATAAATTGATGGGCCACTACCTAATTACTAAAGCTTTTGGATAAAAATATTACACCAACATGGTACCCATGCAGTAAAAGTAATGGGTCCCATGTTTAAAATTTACCATTGTAACTTATTGCTTTCTTTCTCTTATACTATGAGGAAAGGAAAAGGTAGAAAGTCCAGCTGAAAAAAGTCTTACATCTCTCTTGGTAGCTCAAGAGTTACAATCTTAACCATCTTCTAGAGTCTTCATCAGAATAACTCAATCCGACTCAAGATGCTTCCTAATCTGGAGCAACTCACTGGAAGAAGGTGTTCTTACTGTAAATTGTATACTGTTTATGTTCGAAGGGGAAAGAATATAAGTGAAAATGTGTGTACCCCTAAGACTGGGAAATTTGTTCCCCTAGCCACTTTCTTGTGCATCTTATGCCCCTTGATTTCTTTTCCAACATTTTAGCCCTTCAAACAACTTTACACCTCACTATTTTAGATATTCCAACAAGGTCCTCCCTTTCAAGAAAGAATGCTGCTACCTTCTATAGCAGTACTTGTCACTTTTTTTTACAGATATTACTGGACATTAAATCGTGGGGATCAGTATTTGCTGCAGCAAAAGTAGACATTGTTGTTGAAAATATATAGTTCTAAAAATATATATACCTTCTCCAAACTATTTACCATTTTTCATCATAAAAGTAAACATTTATGCTTAAAATTGGACAGTCTAAAAGCTCTCTACTTTTGAACTATCTACCTCTTTTTTTGAAAAAAAAGGACATTTTCATTGTTGTAGCAGATATTTTAAATAATTTACCTTTATCTTCAAATTTTCTACTATTTTTCATTAAAAATGTAGACAGTTCTACAAAAATAAATTTTACTTCTGTCTTTAATAATTTCTTTTTTGCTATATTAGTATACAGTTCTAAAACTATTATTTATGTATTCAAACTATCTACTTTCTGTTGCTCCTAAAAGTAGACAGTTATATTTTTGACAATTGCCATGTGTGACACGGACACCCCTATCTCTCTGAGAATCACAACGCTGTCCATATCAACACTTCATTGCCTATAATTTTTTTTTATCTTTTTACCCACAAAAGTGTCAATGTGTCTTCCATCATGAGCAATTTTAAGCCATTAGATCGATAAAATTATATCCACACCGTCCATTTTAAGTGGTCCAATTTAGAAAGGGTTTGGATGCATATGCTCACATTCAGATTGAATATAACTGTGGATTGTATATGCCGATATTCAGTTGGATTCAAATTGTTATCGATCCAAAATCATGGAACATAGGTAAGACATTGCTGACAATCTATCATTAATAGTGACCTGACCAAAATAAAATGAGTACTCAAAATCTATTGCTGGGATGATATCTTTTTGTAGCCTGAAAAAGTTCCTCCAAAGTGGACGGTGAGAATGATCATTGCTATCTATGTTTATTCAGTGAAGATCTTTAATACATATGCTTCTATAATTTTAAAGAAAAAATGTGAGTCTAATATAACCCAATTAACAAGAAGCATACTATTTGGACACTGGTAGCCTATTAGTGTTAGTTATACTACAACCAAACTCCAAAAAGTAAGCAATGTTGTCGAGGCACAAAGCGCAGGGCGAAGTGCAAAGGACCTCATGTGTGGGCGAGACGCAAAGCACAAGCAAGGCATTGCGCGTAGCGCAACTAGTCTTTTTGAAAGATTATGAGAATAAAGGTAAAATTCTAAGATACACAACAAACAACAAATTAACAATTAAAACGTTAATAAAACAAGAATATTGTGTGTACCTGTATGGCTATATCATCTACACCTGTATAGAGATCAATTTAATAGCATAATAACAAATTATCAATAAGTAAATAAGACACAAATCACAAGCTACCAATTAGTAATTATCTAAGTAGGTTCATATGATAGGACATCTAAGATAAATAGTTTCTAACAGTATAACAATATCAAAGGGAGTATCCAAACTCTAAAATAAACCAAAATAAAAATAGAAATGACACTAGAAATGGTAAGACTAAAAAGTTACAAGAGGCATAACACAAAACAACATGTATGAGATTTAAACTACTCATTATCATCTTCATCCCTCTACTCAAAACTCTTCTTCCTCCTCATAAGATCCATAATCTATTTCTTTTTCACTTTTCTCATTCTCAAAGTCAAACTCTTCCTCTTCTAGCTCCTCCCTCCTCGGAGATGAAGCACCAACACCACTTGTTATGCACTAGTATTATTTTACAAGAGTACGAATACCAATACTCTACTGTAATATGTACTAGTATTAGACTAGTAGTATTAGACTATTATACACGTGCCCTAGTCTATTAAATTGCCACTGGCCCAACTTATCAGTCTACTAGCATTATAATATAAAATTTAAACTATCACACTATTAAACATTGAACTTATATAATGTTGTTACGGTTTACCAATTACAGCTGGCCATAAATGAGAAGTGACTAGAAGTAGAAGAGAGAATAGCAGCAATGGGAAAAAAAAAGAAGCAGCAACAGAAGAATTACGGCAAAAGAGAGAAGAGAACAACAGAAGCAGCAATAGAAGAAGAACAACAGAAGAAGAGAGGAGAACACAAGAAGAACAGCAGAAGAGAGAAGGAGAAGAAGAAGCAGTAGCAGAAGAGAGAATAAGGAGAAGAATAAGCAGTAGCAGAAGAGAGAAGAAGAACTGAAGTGAGAAGGGAGAGAGAATAACTCTTTTAGACAGAATCGAAGAGATCGGAGCCTCGCCGACCCTAGCTGGCCTCCCCGATCTCATTGGATGCTCAACAGAGTCTCACAACCTCATAGCAGCCTCGTCGACTTGCTGGAGACTCGTTGGAGCAAAATCAATGGAGATCTGGTGTCAAAATCAACAAATGAACTCGTCGAGTGGAGTAAAAGTCGGTGAAGATCAGTTGTCGAAATTGTTGTTGCTTTGCTGTTGTTCCCGAGCTTGAGAGCGAAGAGAGCTGGATTTAAGGGGTTTTTTTCCATCTCACTTTCTTCTTTCTTCACTATCTTTTTCTTTAACAAAAGCAGGTTGGGCTTACGCGCGCCTCATAGTGCTTGTAACATCAGTGAAGTAAATAAACATTAATAATTAATAATGTACCAAACATGGTCAAAACTAATGCATCATCATATGAATAGTTATGGAATAAAGTTTTAAAGAGTTGGCAAGGATGTCCAAATCTTACCTATTATGAACCTCTTACCCTCATTACCACCTGTTTCTGCAAAATTATGAAAAGATGTTTAGTCAGCAGTAATATTGCGCTCCTTTTTCTTTTTCATAGCAAAAGGAAAAAGCATCTAAAATTCCCATGTTATTAAGTGTCCCCTAAAAAAAAAAATCTCATGTTATAAATGGCAATTACAACAAATAATATCTAAGCCGGCATGTTAGTAAGAGATGAGTATAAAAAAACTGTTAACAAAAAGAAGAAGAAGAAAGTGTTATCTATACGGTAACCATGATTCTTATTTGCTTAAACAAGTATTGATAAACCATTCACTAGTAAAAGTTAGAAGTTTTGGTTTGTATATATATGTTTGTATTTGCATGTTTCTATGTCCTGGTGTTCTACTATTTAAAGATTTGTCATGTCAATATGTCCATTCATACTATATTTGTGTCCATTTCAGCATCAGCCTCCAACACCCCATTTATGGATCTTCACTCGGAGGGGAGGGGGCGTATAACTAGCTTAGTTATACCCAAGAAATATTATAGCTTCACCTAATTTGCAAATCTGCATGCATGTAATGACCATATATTATAATATATTATTAGTAGAAATTTAGAGAAACAGATTAAGAGAGATGATGAGTTTTGTTTCTATAATCTTATTTATAGGCAAATATAATTACAACTCATAGGATGACTAAGGCTCATAATACATATAAAAAGACTCCTAATTAGGTAACTATAAGACTCCTAATACATAAAATAATATGACTCTTAATTAGGTAATTAATCTAATCAAAGAGTTTAACCTTTCAAGCTGGAGCATAGATGTTAATCAAGCCCAGCTTGTTAATCTTTATTATGAAATTATTAATAATAATGATAATTTGTAAAAAGAATCAATGTTTGAAGATAATGCAAAAGTATGTGAATGTTGTGAGCAGCGGGGTGTCTCTGGGAAGACAAACACAAAAACCGCCCTTTGAGGAATCCGTCCACCTGGCGGCGACTCGATGCAGCCGGAGAAACAACCAACACAGCAGGAACAATAACCAACAGAGGAAAAACAATCAACGCACAAATTTAACGAGGTTCGGCCAACGTGTCTACGTCCTCGGGGTAAGGGAGAGAGAGATCTTTATTGATTCAACAATCAATACAACTAATACAAGAGAGAGAAACTTGAGGGAGGTAAGGGATTCTTAGTTTTTCAGGGATACAATACATGAGGCCTCTAGCCTCTATTTATAGCCACAGAGACCCTGAATTTATGGAAACCCAGGTTGGATTCAATCCCATCCAGAAAAAGAATTCGAATCCTAAAAGGAAAATCCAGCCGCGCCTGTCGGTCGACCGGCCGGTCGACTGACCCATGCCACGGTCGACCGGCCCGGTGGACCGCGCCTACCCGAGAGCGAGGCCACTTCAGTTGGTCAACCAGGGTCGGTCGACCGCTCCTTCCTGTGCACGCCCGTGCACACCGGTCGACCGGGCCGGTCGACCGGCCTCCTCCACCGGTCGACCGAGACGTCGACCGGGAGTACAACTGGCCTGCTCCATGCGCCATTTCTTGCTCCTTTGTCGTCCGATCTCTGTGCTATCTTCTTCCATCTCCTCTATCTCCTCTCTCCCATAATTCTCCACCTCGGTGAAAATTTTTCAAATCTGAGCCGATCTCCAACGTACCCTAGTCTATCACCTGGCGAAATCGACATACGATCTCGGCAAAATCGACACACGATCTCGGCTTGCACGCACCGGACGAAATCGACACACGATCTCGGCGAAATCAACACACGATCTTGGCTTGGAATCTGTAGCTCAGCTATCCACTGGAATGCATCACACATGCCTTCCCTATGCTTCACCTTAGGAGAACTTCCATACATGTCGATCACCGAACGTGGCTCCTACTTCGCAACTTCACGACCTCACGAAGAACTCATCATGAGCCAACACTGACTCTCCAACTGACTAGCTCTATCTAGTCTACATGTCTTCAGCTGACGGTCCAACCAAGTCTGCGTAGAGCACACCGAACATCATCATCGGCTTCAACAACTGAATGCACACCACTCCTTATGTAAGCTCAACATCTTCTCACCAGAAGATCAATCTGTTCATCGAGATCACAATACCTCACCTCTACGTGAAGTCCAACTCTTCACCTCTACGTGAAGTTTAACCGGCCACAACACTTCACTTCTACGTGAAGCCTCTCCACCTCTACGTGAAGCTCCAATTTGGCCACAACTCTTCACTTCTACGTGAAGTTCCAATCAGCTTCTCGAGAACCCAAACAGCTTCATACGGGTTGCATCACCAAATGGTTGCGCCTTTACGGCTGCCTACGTACCTTGCCCAAGGGATCAAGCCAACCGTAGTTCATTAAGATGGGCTCCATCAAGCTCAAGCATTTGTACCTGGATCTGCACCAGCGAACCTATCTGGCTGAGTCATATGAACCTCCTCACGACCATCATGGAAAACAACGGCCTTCAACTTGAGCTTGTCGCGATCACAAGCTTAAGATTCATGCTTCTTTACCTTGGTTCTAATGGTTGCAAACAACTCGACATTCTCATCAATATCTTCAACCTGTTCAGCATCAACCCTGCCTACATGATCTCCACCCAGTGTCACATCCGGTGAAGTCTTCTCTGATGCTGAACCAACTGGAGATGGTGGAGTAGCATCAACCTCCACCCGCTGAGATACTTTCTTGGTCTCCGTCCTCTCCACCTGCTGAGAGACGGTGGACTTCAACACTGAAGTCTCATCAAATGTGACATGCCTACTCACCACGATCTTCTTGTTTTCGGGATCCCACAACCTGTAGCCATTCCTTTTGACACCTAAAACAAACTTCTTTGCTCGCGGATTCACCTTGCCATTCTTGGCACTGAAGTAGGTCGGACTTCCAAATTCTCGTAGCAAACCATGATCTTGAGTAGCTTTTGTTAGCCCAAAGGCCTTCCACCCTAGTTTTGATAATGATTAACTCATGTAGTTATGTTTACTAATAATCTTGTGTTGTTTAAGTTTCAGATCATTAACCAAGATATTAGTTGGTGATTAGCTTCAACAAGGAGTTTAGAAGCTTTTCATGATGATTCCAGGGCCAAAGCTTCAAGATCACACATTGCCTAGCCCATGGATGGAGTTTTGGAGCAAGTCAACTTGAAGATGAAGATCATCAAGAAGACTTAAGTATCCATAGTTTAGATAGTGTGTTTAGATCCATTTGTTAAGCTTAGTATAGTTGATATGCTCAAGTGCACAATACACACACGTTTCATGATTTGGATTTTGGTTTTCATGAATAGTAGATCAAAACAAGTTTACTTTATTTCTATGTATATTAGATATGTTCTAGATATACATACATGCTTTAAAGTTGCTAGACAAACTTATTTTGACTATCCTATTCATGTTTTGAAAAAATCAAGTTTGACAAAAATACCGGTTTTGGTTTTGATAAAATTTACAAGACACAAAAATGAATTGATATGTTTGATATATGTCTTGAAATTTTTATCACTTGTTTGTGTTTCAATATAAAATGTTAAAACAAGTTTTATGGGATTTTCAGAAAAGTTAAAAGATTTTAGAAAAATATTTTACACTGTTTTTCTGACCCAATTTTCTGTTCCAGGCTTCAATCAGTCGACTAAGTCAACTGACCTAGTCGACTTGGCTGAAGTCGGTCGACCGGGTCGGTCGACCGACGTGCACAAATCTGTGCACGTTTGGAGTCACTGGGACGGTCGACCGTACGGGTCGACCGGTCTGAGAGCAGAGCTCTCTGTTTGTTTGGGTCGACCGGGCGATCGACCGTGGTGCCCCAACGGTCACATTTCTGACCGTTGGCGGTCGACCGGGCCGGTCTACCGTCAGCCTGTCAGGCTGCCAGCTCAGCCTAACGGCTAGTTTTCTGATGGGCCTATAAAAACCCCATCTCTCTGGGTTTTTGGCCAAGGTTTTTAGAGACAAAATTTTCAGACTTTCTCTACTGTTTTAAAAGAGTTTTAAAAAGAGTTTTGTGCCAAAAAGATTTATCTTTGTATTATTTTGGGTTTTGGAAAATCAAAGAAAACTAGGTTTTGGGATATTGATTTGATCTTTTATTTCTATCATATACAAGAGATTTCCCAAATAGTTTTTCTTTGTTGCTTGTTTCCAAAAACACCTAGTTTTCTCACTTAAGCTATCTTCTATCCTAATCTATTTAGGATCATTTGTTTTGTGGAAAAGAGAAAAAGAAAGAGAGATTGAGTTTGTGGTCTTTGGAACCACTTGTTGTAAACACCCTTATTCTTGTTGTATCCCTCTTTGGTAGAGGTGATCGGGTGATTGGTTTGCTCCCTCTAGTGAGAGGTGGAGTGTTGGTTTGTAACCCTCTTCGGTAGAGGTGTTGGTTGTTGTATTGGCTACGGGCCTACCCCTCGGCTGTGAGGTGGTTGTTTGAGAGAGGAGTTTGGTACTCCTAGAGTTGTAACAAATCCTCTTCGGTAGAGGTTCCCTCGGTGGGAGATAGTGGATTGGAAATCCTACACGGTGGTGTAGGCGGGGATGTAGAGCAAGGTGCTCGAACCTCGAAACATATCTTGGCCTTTGCGTTTGATCCATTGTCTCTCTAACTCTCTCTCTTTATTTTGTGCAAAGCATCATTCATTCATATTGTCATATCATTCATTGCTTGTGTTGCCTTGCATTATTTCATATTGCTATATATTGTATATGCTTGGTTGTTTGTGTGTGCCTCACTTGTACCTAATCAACAAGAGCTTCACATAGCGCCTCAACCCATATCTAGGGAATCAAGAGGAGTTAGTCCAGAGTCCTTCATGGGGAATTCGGCTACACTTGTTGATTGTACTAAGTGTGATTGCAAAATTTGCATTAGCTTCCGCGTTTAGCGCACTTAGTTTTGCATTTAGTTCTAGATTAGCACTTACACCTATTCACCCCCCCTCTAGGTGTTTTTCAATTGGTATCAGAGCTAGTGCTCCTGATATTAGGCTTAACATCCTAGGAGTGAGATCCATTTGCTTGCTAATCTATTGTTTGCATTTGCTTGTTTGCACACTCATATAGTTTGCCATGGACTTCATGACCCCACCTAGCTTTGACCCTTCCAACATTGGTGTTTGGAAGTATAGGATGTCCATGTACCTAAAGACCCTAGGTTTGCATGTCTTTCTTGCGGCCACCAAGAAATGCTATCTTGGAGATCGCAATCATATAGGGGCCAATGCACAAGCCTTGAGGCCATTAGAAGCACATTACCTAAAGATTATCTTATGTGTGTTTCTAACTTTGATTCCGCTTTTGTAGTGTGGAACAAATTGACAACAACCACCACCTCCGAGCTTCAAGTACAAATCCAAGAAGAGGAGTCTAGTGGAGAGTCCGACTCACAATGCTTGATGGTCCAAGGGAATGACTCCCTTGAGGTACATTCGGAACCCTACTTAGATTGTGATGATAGTGCTAGTTCTTCAAATGATCTTGTTGATCCCATGCTTTGAATGAAGAACTATCCATTGTGTGTGAAAAATTGATTGAAAAATATAACATTTTGAAAAAGAAAAGTCTAGGCATTAATAATGAAAATAAAAATTTGATTGCTAGACTTGATGTTGTTTTGCAAGAGAAAGAGGAGATTGCTAATGAGAGGGATTCATTAAAATCTCAACTTGATCTTGCACTTAAAGAAAATGAATTTTTAAAATCTAAAAATGATTGTCATGTTCTTTTGAATAAAAATGAAAATTTGTCTTCAAAAGTTGCTTTTGTTTTAAAGGAGAATGTTGCTTTGAAAAATAAAATTATTTCCATTTTAAATAATTTAGATGTGTATTTAAAGAAAAATGTTGTTTTGCAAAATAAAATTGATGCACATGTTTGCCATGTTAGGGTAGTATCACACACTTCACCCATTGCATGCTCCACTTCCTCTTCCAAGATTAATGATGATATTTGTTTGCTTAAGAAGAAGGTTGATTGTTTGGGCTCCACTATGAGCCAATGTGCTATGAACCACACACGCTTGGAATCCTTGATTCGAAAGAAACAAGTTCCAACTTTTATGCATGCACACCCTCCACGGCATCCACATGCTTCTCACGGACACACCCATCACCATATGTATGCTCATGTGTACACTTGTACACATTGTGGACGTAAGGGCCACCTTGCTAAATTTTGCTATGATAGATTACATACTCCTAATTTAGCAAAGAAATTTGTTTGGGTTAGAGAAGAGACTAACCCCCATGGATCCAAAAGAGTATGGGTACCAAAGACCACCCCTCCTATTATTTTTGATGTAGGTGTGGGCTCTCACATGACGTGAGAGTGATAACACCTTGGAGTGGATCGTTCCGTACTTAAAGGAAATCAATTGGATGCATCACTTTTAAGGGAAGATTTGGTGGACATGACCACCACGTTTTGGAGACAAGGAGAATTGCTTCTTCCATTTTGGTAACAATCCTTTACTCCCATTTATTGTTTACATGCTTTCATAATTATTGTTTATAGCATGTTTTTGATGTCTATG
Source organism: Agave tequilana (assembly GCA_038442645.1). NCBI lineage: Eukaryota > Viridiplantae > Streptophyta > Magnoliopsida > Asparagales > Asparagaceae > Agave > Agave tequilana. The sequence continues at coordinate 22,155 of JAVJIF010028322.1, read as the reverse complement.
GATTAGTACATAAATACCATGTTTATTAGATCATTGACATACGTGTATAGTATTTGAGACACACATGCTTATGTGAACCCATACTTAGTGTTCTCACTTTTTGTTTAAGTTATAATGTACATCATGAATCTAATACATGTGAATTTACATAGTAATCATGTTTTAGTTTTATCATGATGATTTTTGTATTTGTTTTTGATGCTTCATGTTAAGATTACTTATTTAGATGTTAGTTTCATTAAGACTAGGACTTATACTTGTACATATAGTGGGCCACAAATAAATCTATATATGTTGGGCTTGATTGCTTATTTGAACCCATTAGATGTGCTAGTATAGTCTAGTTTTGATGATTCATATGTTTCAAACTTGTATTCCATTTTTGGATTTGTTTTTTCACTTCATGTATATGTTTGTATTGCCAAACTTTAAGATATACATGTATACCCCTTGAGTCATTTGCTTTTCATGCAAATCTATATATGGACTCAATTGTGTTTAGGGATATGTATGTATACTTATTGTGTTGACAATTCATACATATACCTTGAAATGAAATTTGTTTTGGTGAAGATTTAGTTTTTTCTTGATTTTGTGTTTAATTGTTTAAACTTCATGTATATGTCTATCTTGTCCAAACTATTAGATATACATGTTTATCCTTTTGAGCCACGTGCCTTAATGCATATATTTTGTGAACTCGTCGAGTTTTGGATATGTATGTATACTTTAGCTTGTATTAGACATACATATGCCTTGAAGATTGAATAGTTTTAGATGATTTTTCATGTTTTCATGTTTAAGGAATAATGGAGCTTAATTGGAAATTTCATAATGCCATGTCACACATTACTTGTACACTCACATTTTTTAATATTTCTCATGAGTATGTTTTTCATGAGCTTGTATGGACTTTATTGAATATTGAGTGTTTTAAGTGCTATGTGATTTACATGTGTTTTTATGAAAATTATCTTAGTTTATTCCTTGCTTGAAGGATTTCGTACTAGTTAACAAAATTTTTCATTTTAACTAGTTCGTTTTCTTCGTTATGATATGAGTTATACCATGCTTTTATTGTTATGTCAATTGGTATCATTGAACTCTTTCAATGGTATCAATTTGATTCTCTTGTATACTCATATGTGTTTATTGTGTATGTATATTTTCAATTGGTATCATCTATTGGTGATTGGTACTCATTCTATTTCATACACATATACTTGTTTTATTTGTGCTATTATATTTCTATATCTTAAGCACAAATTTTGTTTATGCTAGAGCTTGAGCTTCAACTTCATTTCAATTGATTTAGTTTTCAATTGGTATCTTATTTCAAGCCTATGCATATGTTTTGTTTGTATTTCATAAAGGGGGAGAAAATTCGATTTTCATATTTCAATTGGTATTTGTATTTCCACTCCCGTACTTTCTGATAGAAAATAGTCATTTCAATTGTTTATATGACTTAAAAAGAAAAACACTATCTTTTGATATCAAGATGTCTTGTGTTTTAAATTGGTATCTAAAAATTTTGTTTAAAGAAATACAAAAGTTTTGATTTGTATTGACTATATGCAAGGAGAGCTTAACATCTCTTCATATAAATTCATGTTGAGTGTATTGTGTATTGAAGAGCTTAACATCTCTTCTTTATGTGGTACACGTGTATAGGGGAGCTTCACATCTCCTCTTATTCATTACATAATGTGTGTTATGTGAATTAGGGCTTAACATCCCTCCTTCATGTAATGCATATGTGTAGGGAAGCTAACTTAGCGTCTTCCTCTTCATGAATGTATATAGCATATAACATTTATTGATCTTTATTTATTTTCATTTGGTATCAAGATGCTTCATTGACATATTTTCAATTGATATCCAAATTGATAGTCACCCCTTATTGACTTTGTTTTTGTTTTAGACAAAAAGGGGGAGAACATTATTTGTATTGTTTTGATTGACATAAAGGGGGAGAAAGATTTTTACCCCTCATTTTATCTATGGTTTTGAATGTTTACCCCTTTGTTGATGATTGACAAAAGGGGGAGAAAGATTTGGTTGAGTTTGATATATGCATAGTTATGTTTTTGCATATATTAAGTTTAATATAGCTTAATGTATGTTAATTGGTATCTAGAGCATTTAGAAAATGTTTATTTGTTTTATGCATATTGATGCATACATATTTTGAGTATGCATGTTTTGGTGATGTTCATGCATAACTATAATACATAAAGATTTGTGTTTCATGTTTGTTTGAAAAATTAAATTGATATGCATTGTCATTCATTGCATATTTATTGTTTATTTGTTTATGCATGAGTTAAGGGGGAGCTTCTTTGAAGCTTAACTTTAATTCATGCATATATAACTCCATGAGTTTTGTCATCATCAAAAAGGGGAAGATTGTTAGCCCAAAGGCCTTCCACCCTAGTTTTGATGATGATTAAATCATGTAGTTATGTTTACTAATAATCTTGTGTTGTTTAAGTTTCAGATCATTAACCAAGATATTAGTTGGTGATTAGCTTCAACAAGGAGTTTAGAAGCTTTTCATGATGATTCCAGGGCCAAAGCTTCAAGATCACACATTGCGTAGCCCATGGATGGAGTTTTGGAGCAAGTCAACTTGAAGATGAAGATCATCAAGAAGACTTAGGTATCCATAGTTTAGATAGTGTGTTTAGATCCATTTGTTAAGCTTAGTATAGTTGATATGCTCAAGTGCACAATACACACACGTTTCATGATTTGAATTTTGGTTTTCATGAATAGTAGATCAAAACAAGTTTACTTTATTTCTATGTATATTAGATATGTTCTAGATATACATACATGCCTTAAAGTTGCTAGACAAACTTATTTTGACTATCCTATTCATGTTTTGAAAAAATCAAGTTTGACAAAAATACCGGTTTTGGTTTTGATAAAATTTACAAGACACAAAAATGAATTGATATGTTTGATATATGTCTTGAAATTTTTATCACTTGTTTGTGTTTCAATATAAAATGTTAAAACAAGTTTTATGGGATTTTCAGAAAAGTTAAAAGATTTTTACAAAAATATTTTACACTATTTTTCTGACCCAATTTTCTGTTCCAGGCTTCAATCAGTCGACTAAGTCAACTGACCTAGTCGACTTGGCTGAAGTCGGTCGACCGGGTCGGTCGACCGACGTGCACAAATCTGTGCACGTTTGGAGTCACTGGAACGGTCGACCGTACGGGTCGACCGGTCTGAGAGCAGAGCTCTCTGTTTGTTTGGGTCGACCGGGCGGTCGACCGTGGTGCCCCAACGGTCACATTTCTGACAGTTGGCGGTCGACCGGGCCAATCGACCGTCAGCCTGTCAGGCTGCCAGCTCAGCCTAACGGCTAGTTTTCTGATGGGCCTATAAAAACCCCATCTCTTTGGGTTTTTGGCCAAGATTTTTAGAGACAAAATTTCCAGACTTTCTCTACTATTTTAAAAGAGTTTTAAAAAGAGTTTGTGCCAAAAGATTTATCTTTGTATTGTTTTGGGTTTTTGGAAAATCAAAGAAAACTAGGTTTTGGGATATTGATTTGATCTTTTATTTCTATCATATACAAGAGATTTCCCAAGTAGTTTTTCTTTGTTGCTTGTTTCCAAAAACACCTAGTTTCCACACTTGAGCTATCTTCTATCCTAATCTATTTAGGATCATTTGTTTGTGGAAAGAGAAAAAGAAAGAGAGATTGAGTTTGTGGTCTTTGGAACCACTTGTTGTAAACACCCTTATTCTTGTTGTATCCCTCTTTGGTAGAGGTGATCGGGTGATTGGTTTGCTCCCTCTAGTGAGAGGTGGAGTGTTAGTTTGTAACCCTCTTCGGTAGAGGTGTTGGTTGTTGTATGGCTACGGGCCTACCCTCGGTTGTGAGGTGGTTGTTTGAGAGAGGAGTTTGGTACTCCTAAAGTTGTAACAAATCCTCTTCGGTAGAGGTTCCCTCGGTGGGAGATAGTGGATTGGAAATCCTACACGGTGGTGTAGGCGGGGATGTAGAGCAAGGTGCTCGAACCTCGAAACATATCTTGGCCTTTGCGTTTGATCCATTGTCTCTCTAACTCTCTCTCTTTATTTTGTGCAAAGCATCATTCATTCATATTGTCATATCATTCATTGCTTGTGTTGCCTTGCATTATTTCATATTGCTATATATTGTATATGCTTGGTTGTTTGTGTGTGCCTCACTTGTACCTAATCAACAAGAGCTTCACATAGCGCCTCAACCCATATCTAGGGGAATCAAGAGGAGTTAGTCCAGAGCCCTTCACGGGGAATTTGGCTACACTTGTTGATTGTACTAAGTGTGATTGCAAAATTTGCATTAGCTTCCGCATTTAGCGCACTTAGTTTTGCATTTAGTTCTAGATTAGCACTTACACCTATTCACCCCCCCTCCCTCTAGGTGTTTTTCAGCTTTTCCAGACCAAATTTCCAATGGAGATTTACCTCCTATCACAGTCGACCTATTCATGAGATGGCTAGCATACACAATCGCCTCAGCCCAAAACGATTTGTCTAATCTTGCATTAGACAATAACCACCGAACCTTCTCCAGCAAGGAACGGTTTACTTTCTTAGCCAACCCATTTATACCTTTTGTGAAGTGAGTACAAATACCATTGTTCTGGCCAAATCGTAGGAATTGGTACATGTCTCTTTCAACATTATCAATCTGTAACTCCTTGATCTTCCTACCAATTTGCTTCTCCATTCTTCCTCTCCACTTCACCAACATATCTAGGGCTTCACTCCTTTGTCTCATGGGATATATCCAACAATGCCTAGATAAACTATCAACAAAAGAGACAAAGTACCTGTGACCTCCAAGCGATGCGGTCTTTGCAGGTCCCCAAACGCTTATGTGAACACAATCAAAAAGATCTTCTGAGCGGTGAGTACTGGTGCTGAATTTCACCTTCTTCTTGTCCAGAACGCTGTGTTCACCTCCCAAGTTGCAGGTAGCAGCACCTTCCATTGATCCCTTCTTTGCAGGAGCTCGCAAAGACCTTTCACCTCCCTGTCCGACCTTCACCTGCCAGACCTTCTTGCAACTATCATCTGAAGAATTAGAAGTCTCCACCTGACCTGTAACCGTACTACCCTTCAAGTAGTAGAGATTGTCCCGGCGGACGCCCTTCATCATCACCATCGAGCCTTTGATCATCTTGAGAACACCATCTCGAACAGATATCACCAGACCCAATGCTTCCAAAGTACCAACAGAGAGAAGATTCCTTTGAGTTGAGGTACATACCTCACCTCCTTCAATTCTCGTACTATCTCATCATCCATCTTGATACGGACTGTACCCATCCCTTCTATATTACACGGATGATGATCACCCATGACGTGTAATATCCATCTAGCTTCTCAAAACTAGAAAACTAGGTCATGTTCGGGCACACATGATAGGTGGCTCTGCTATCCAAGATCCACTCAGCATTATCTGAGTTACAAACAGTAGGGGTAGTAACAGAGAGAGAGAGAATACCGATGAGTTCGAGTCTGATCTATCTGCCTGTGAGGTACTGCCTTGAGTACTGACCACCTTTGCAAGATTTGCCTCAGTCTTAGACTCCACCTTCTTACCTTTGGCCTTCGGGCATTCAGCTTTCCAATGTCCTAGTTCCTTGCATAAGGCACACTGATTCTTCTTCAGATTTCTGAAGCCTGATCTGGACTTTGATCTTCCCCGATCGTCTCTTCCCTTCCTATTGGAACTTATGCCTCTTACCTCCAATGTCTCTGCTGTTGTGCTTCTCGAAGAAGACAGTCGGTCCTGTCTCCTTGCTTCATAACTCACAAGTGCAGCAGACACCTCATCGTAGTTAAGGGATTGTCTACCATTAAGAAAAGTAAGAGTAAAGGCCTCATACTTTTCCCTAGGAAGAGAGTTCAAAAGAATTACCGCCTTATCCTCTTCACTAGTCTCCACATCCACATTAACTAGATCCGTAAGAAGCTTCTCGTAGCAGTTCAAGTGTTCATTGACGGGGCATCCTCTTTGCATCTGAAACCCAAAGAGCTTACTCTTCAACTGTAATCGCGATTCTATGCTCTTCATCAGATATTCCTTTCCAGCATCTCCCACAGCTGCCTCGCAGATGTCTCATGCAACACCTGATACTTGATGTCTTGTGTCAGACAAGACCTGATCAAGCCACACGTCAAACGGTTCATCTTGTCCCAATCTTCTTCCGTCGTTGATGCGCGGCTTCTTCTCCAACCGTAGAGTGTCTTCGAGGGTTTGATGCAGTCAGCGCATCCATAACCTCACACCTCCACATACCAAAGTTGTTCGTCCCATTGAACTTTACCACATCAATCCTTGGATGTGGATACATGGATTTCACCGATGTACTTTCGCCAGCCATCTTCTCAACTGATTCTCAAAGCAATTGTGGAAACAAACGGAGTTAGATAAAATAAACTAGATAAAGACTGGATCTTTACCTCCACGCGAAACCCACGAAGAGTTTCCGAAGCAATCTACTCCACAACTTGATTCCTCAAGCAATCTTCACACGTTGTTCTGAGATCGACACAGATCCCACAAACAGTCCCAACTCTGATCCGAGATCGACATACGATCTCCGCCAATCAGCAACAGATGCCTTTGAATCAACAGATGTTCCCACGTCGAACCTGGGATGCTCTGATACCACTTGTTGTGAGCAGCGGGGTGTCTCTGGGAAGGCAAACACACAACCATCCTTTGAGGAATCCGCCCACCTGGCGGAGACTCGATGCAGCCGGAGAAACAACCAACACAGCAGGAACAACAAACCAATAGAGGAAAAAACAATCAAAGCACAAATTTAACGAGGTTCGGCAACGTGCCTACATCCTCGGGGCAAGGGAGAGAGATCTTTATTGATTCAACAATCAATACAACTAATACAAGAGAGAAACTTGAGGGAGGCAAGGATTCTTAGTTTTTCAGGGATACAATATATGAGGCCTCTAGCCTCTATTTATAGCCACAAAGCCCTGCATTTATGAAAACCCAGGTTGGATTCAATCCCATCCAGAAACGAAATTCGAATCCTAAAAGGAAAGTCCAGCCGCGCCTGTTGGTCGACCGGCCGGTTGACCGACCCATGCCACGGTCGACCGGCCCAGTCGACCGCGCCTACCCGAGAGCGAGGCCACTTCAGTCGGTCGACCGGAGTCGGTCGACCACTCCTTCCTGTGCACGCCCGTGCACGCCGGTCAACTGGGCCAGTCGACCGGCCTCCTCCATCGGTCGACCGAGATGTCGACCGGGAGTACAACTGGCCTACTCCATGCGCCGTTTCTCGCTCCTTTGTCATCCGATCTCTGTGCTATCTTCTTCCATCTCCTCTATCTCCTCTCCCACAGTGAAATAGATCACACTTTGCATAAAAATCACAAAAAAAACCTAGTAATTAGATAGTACAATATACATTAGTGTTTAATTGATATGGAAGAGAATAATAATTAAATAGATAACGAATCCAATAATGCTTTATAGATTCAAACTCAGAAGAACTAATCAAGGAATTGAAATAAAAATAGTCAAAAAATTTTAAGATGAAAATAACAATAAAATGGAATCTAGAGATGAAAAGATACGGAGATAGAGAGATGGAGAGAAAGAGAAACAATATGGAGAGAGAGATGGAGACAGTCTCTCGGCTTAAAAAAGACAAAGAGAGATGGGGACAGAGAGAGATAGAGAGAGGGTCAGGTCTGGAAAAGAGAAGGTGTCGGGAAAAGAGAAAAGAGATGAGAAAGAAAGAGATCGGGTCAACGGCGTTAAGAGCAGTGTTAGAGAGGAGATCAAAACCAGTGGCGTCGAAAGTGGTGTCGAAAGAGAGAAAAGAGATGGTCGAGGGGAGAGAGGAATGATTCGAGGGAGAGAGGGGAGAGATAAGAGATGGAGACCAGAGAAAGAGAGAGAAAAGAGAGATCAAACCAACGGCGTCAAAGGCAGTGTCTGGAGAGAGATCGGACTAGTGGTGTCAATGGCGGCGGGGGGTGGGGGGGGAGGGAGGGGGGAGGGGGGGGAGAGAGAGAGAGAGATAGGGTTCCTTCCTTGTTGGTGTTTGCTCTAACTGAGAGGTAAGTATCTTCTTTTTTCTTCATTTTCTATTTTTTTTTCTATGTAACAAAAGTGGATGGGGTTTATCCAGCTTCATTAGCGGGTTGTGACTTGATCCCGCCAAAAAACCCCCTTGCGCGAGGCACATGTGAGGCGCATGCTCCGTGTCTTGCGCGAGGCACAAGCGAGGTGAAGCCAATTGCGCGCTTAGCCGTCGCCGTGGGTGTAGGGCTGCACTGCGCTTTGCCTCGCCTTGTGCCTCGCTCGCACGCCTCGCGGCGCCTTCGACAGCACTATAACAAATTATTCCCTTAAAACACACACTCATGGGTGAGCAAGAAATTTTAGATAAACTGTAGAGTATAATGATTCTGATGATAAAAATAAAATTAAATAATCTCGAGACAAAGCACTGCAACCAAAATTTAAGTTTCCATCTTCTTCATCGTCATCATCTAAGCCTTTTCCTATCAAGATGGGGTCAGCGATGGAGTAAGTCTCCACAAAAGATATTGTAACATTTTACGAGCTGCCATCAACTTGACTCCTAGAAAGTCATTGATATCCTCAGAATTCAGTTATGCTTTAGAAAATGTCTAGAAGAAGGATAAAAGATGATAAATTTTCTATAGAAAAAAATACATTCAACTCCGAGGGAGACATAAAGTCAAGAGTCAAACACAACACATTCCCTTTCTGAATTGTTGCTTATTGAACAAAATATTGAGGGAATTTTTGTGAGACTGGAAAACTCGTCTACTATTACAATTACCTAATGAGCCATGTTCCAAACCAGTGGAGCCCATATATTCTTTTCAAATGATGGATAATGTGCTCATGATGTTGGATATAAATACAACTATAATGCGGAATAAAACGTCCATGGATCAAGAATCAACCATACATCTCAAGAATCATATATTGCAAGACTTTCATAATAGAAAACCCTAATCTATTCATACCTGAGGCCATTGATGAAGATTGAATGGAGATTGGAGAAGATTTTGATTCCTTGCTCTTGAATCTGCAAACCCTAACTTGCAAAGGATCCTCTTTTCTCTGCTCCTATCCTTTCACAAAACTCTCTGTTCTTTTCACGATGGATTCTCACGATAAAAATATTCGCGTGAGTTTTGTTTTCTTTACAGGAGGAGAAAAGTGGGTCGCACATTTGCAAAAAGACCCTTGAAAATAAACCTTTCCATCATGGTATCTTTTCTATTTTCAAGTGACCAAATAACTATATAAATGTGACAATCATATGGGCACCCTTAATATCAGTTAAATTTAATAGGAATCCAATGCAAAAACCAAGGTTAAGTGGGCCACTTTCATATGAGATTAACATTCTCCCACTTTGGCCATTAACCGATTAGGTTAAAAACTTTAGAAAACAAAAGTAGAGAAAAGATTCATTTTCAAAATCATTTTGACTCCATTGGATTCCATACTGAAAAACCTTTGACACGTGCACGAATTTTAAAAACAACAACTGATAAGCCCAAATATGTAAAACTGTAATACTGCAATTAGCTTGGACTACTAATGCGAGTCATAGCGGTTATACAACATCCACGTCATACTCCCTTCTATGTACCACAACATTGATAACCCTTACTAATTGAGTCCATAACCATAATGACCCCTGTAATTGTCTTGTAAAGACATTTCCTGTTTAACATACATCCATACAAATATGTGTACACACAATTGGATAACAGGAAATAGAGAAACAACTTTTATTTGTACAACAATGTCAATTTCACAAGTACCATATATACATTTATAGATTACCCAAAAGACCCATCCTTACAACATGTTTCTTAAATGTCTTTGGAGGCAATCCTTTAGTCAATGGATCAGCAACCATTAAGGTGGTACTTATACTTTCAATTGACACTTTCTTTTTCTCAACTCTTTCTCTAACCACCAAGTACTTCAGTTCTATGTGCCTAGAACCATTAGAGTACTTACCATTCTTAGAGAAAAATACGGCTGCTGTATTGTCACAATATATCTTCAGCGGCTTGGCAATAGAGTCAACTACACCAAGTGCTGAGATAAAATTCCTCAACCATAGTGCATGATTTGTGGCTTCAAAACAAGCTATAAACTCAGCCTCCATCGTGGAAGAAGCAATAAGAGACTGCTTTACACTCTTCCACGAGATTGCTCCACCTGCTAGCAAGAAAATAAATCCTGAGGTAGACTTCCTGCTATCTGGGCAACCACCAAAATCTGAGTCTGAATAGCCGACCACCTCCAACTGGTCTGATCTACTGTATGTGAGCATATAGTCCTTTGTCCCCTGAAGATACCGCATAACCTTCTTAGCCAACTTCCAGTGCTCCATTCCTGGATTGCTTTGGTATCTTCCCAACATCCCAACTGCATAACTGATATCTGGCCTGGTACATGTGCTTGCATACATCAAGCTCCCAACAGCTGATGCATACGGAATTTTCTGCATTTGACCCTTTTCTAAGTCATTTCTAGGACACTGGCTACCACTTAATCTGTCACCCTTCTGAATGGGTGCAGGACTGACTGAACACATTTCCATATGGAATCTTTCCAAGACCCGGTTGATATATCCTTGCTGAGACAGTCCTAGCAATCCTCGAGATCTATCCCTGAAGATCTCTATGCCAATAACATAAGCTGCCTCACCCATATCAACCATCATAAAATTCTTGGTAAGATAGCTTTTAGTCTCATACAGCAAACCAAGATCACTACTGGCTAATAAGATGTCATCTACATACAGAACCAGAAAAATAAACTTGCTCCCACTGATCTTTAGATATATACACTGATCAACAGTGTTTTCTGTAAATCCAAAAGATGTAATGGTATTATTAAACTTTATATACCATTGCCTGGAAGCTTGTTTAAGTCCATATATAGATTTCTTTAATTTACAAGCCAAGTGTTCTTGTTCTTTAATTGCAAACCCTTCAGGTTGCTCCATGTAGATATCCTCATCCAAATCCCCATTCAGAAAGGCAGTTTTCACATCCATCTGATGTAACTCCAAATCATAATGAGCTACAAGTGCCATAATGATTCTAAGAGAATCCTTCTTAGATACTGGAGAGAAGGTCTCTGTATAGTCAATGCTTCTTTCTGAGTAAAACCTTTGGCCACAAGTCTAGCCTTATATCGTTCGATATTGCCTTTAGAGTCGCGCTTGGTCTTAAAGACCCATTTACACCCGACTTTCTTACAGTTATAAGGCAATTCAACGAGATCCCAGACTTGGTTTTGGTCCATAGATTTTAACTCATCTTTCATAGCATCAACCCATTTACTAGAATCATTGCATTCTATGGCTTGTGAAAACGAAACTGGATCTTTATTTACCCCAATATCATAATCAGATTCCTGTAGATATACCACATAATCATCTGAAATGGCAGATCTTCTTTCCCTTTGAGATCTTCTCAAAGCTGTCGGTTGTGGTGGTTCTACAACATTTTCAATGGGAATATCCTCATGGAGTGGTGAACCAACATTAATTTGTTGTTCTGGAATCTCAACTTGATGATCAAGCTGAGGTACAACAATTTCTCTTGAAGGAAAGGTAATTGGGATATTTACCCTTACAACTTCAAGATCTACTTTTCTTGGTTCATCACTCCCACTAAATTCACCATTCTCTAGGAATCTGGCATTACCAGTTTCAACTATTCTTGTACTATGGTTAGGGCAATAAATTTGTATCCCTTAGACTTATCTGGATAACCAATGAAATACCCAGATATTGTTTTTAAGTCTAATTTCTTTCTTGTGGGTTATATATTCTGGCCTCTGCTGGACAACCCCAGACATGTAAATGTCTTAAACTGGGTTTCCTACCAGTCCACAGCTCGAAGGGAGTTGTTGGGACTGCCTTACTAGGAACCCTGTTTAAGATATACATAGCAGTCTTTAAGGCCTCACTCCACAATGAATTGGGTACTTTAGAGAAGCTCATCATGCTCCTAACCATATCCATAAGAGTTCGGTTTCGCCTTTCAGCAACACCGTTCTGCTGAGGCGTACCTGGCATCGTGTATTGAGCACAAATGCCACGCTTTTCTAGGAATTTGGCAAATGGGCCAGGATGTTGTCCTGACTCATCATATCTACCATAATATTCACCACCTCTATCTGATCTTATGATTTTAACCTTTCTATCTAATTGTCTCTCGACTTCTGTAATGAACACCTCAAGGATGTCAACAGCCTGAGACTTTTCATTAATTAGATAAACATAACCATAACGTGATAGATCATCTATAAAGGTAATGAAATATCTCTCTCCAGTAAAACATGGAATGGAAAGAGGTCCACAAATATCTGTATGAATTATTTCAAGGAGGTCTTTACTTCTTGTGGCACCTTTCTTAGTGTGTTTAGTTTGTTTCCTTTTATACAATCTACACACACATCAAAATCAGTGAAGTCCAGGTCATCCAAAATCCCAGTCTTCACTAATCTTATTATTCTATCCCTGGAGATATGCCCCAGTCTCCTATGCCACAAGATAGAGGATTTTTCATTTATTAAACCACGTTTTATACCAACATTCGAATGCAGAGACAATAAAGATTGTGCAAACTCATCATTCAATGAAATTTTATATAATCCATCACATAAAATTCCATGCCCAACCGGCATTGAATTATACATTAAAGAGAGTTTTCCACAACTAAATAAAACAGAATATCCAAAAACATCTAATTTGGATACAGACATTAAGTTCCTGGAAATTGAAGGTACATAAAAAGTATCCTCAAGATTCATCTGATGACCTGTCTCCAAAAGTAGTCGATAAGTACCAACATATTCGACCTCCACTTTCAGACGGTTCCCCATAAAGATGAATCTCTCACTTTCCTTCGGTTTCCGGGTTGTAAGGAATCCCTGCATTGAATTAGTTATGTGAGTTGTGGCTCCAGAATCAATCCACCAAGTGTTAGAAGAAACTTCAGCAAGATTTGATTCATAACATACAAAAGAAAGATTTGTACCTTTCTTTTCGAACCAAGCTTTCCTCTTGTTGCAGTCCTTCTTCACATGTCCCTTTCTGCCACAGAAGTAGCATTTGACAGTGAAAGCTTTTCTATGACCTTGGCTACTTTCCCCATGGTCATTTCCTTTCTTTGATGGAAATTTCTTACCTCTTCCATATTTACTTTTCTTATGGATACCCCCTTGAGTCACTGCTAATACTGAGTGCTGTCCTTCTTGCCTCAGTCTCACCTCCTCTTGAACACACATACTAGTCAGCTCATTCAAGTTCCACTTATCCTTATGAGTATTGTAGTGGATCTTGAATGGCCCAAACTGTGAAGGAAGTGAGTTGAGGATGAATTGAACCAAGAAGGACTCATCAACCTTCATACCCAGTGATCCTAGTTTAGCAGCCTTGTCAGACATGTTCAGAATGTGTTGCTGAACTCCTCTATTACCATCATATTTCATGGTGGTAAGTTCAGCCATTAAGGTACCAGCTAATGACTTATCTGCTGACTTAAATCGGTCCTTTACTGCAGACAAAAGTTCCGATGCACTAGTAGTATGTGGGAGAGAAGTCTTGATGTTATTAGCTATGGTCATCTTTATGAACATTAGACTGAGCCTATTAGACCTCTCCCAAGCTTTGGCATGGCTGACCTGTTCTGCTGTACTCTCAGCAGTTACTTCATCAGGTTTGTCAACTATTAAGGCCATGTCTAGGTCTAGGACACCCAGTGTAAACTGAACATGTTCATACCACTCTGAGAAGTTTGTACCATCCAAGGCCGGAATGCTAGTGGCATGAGTGTGAAGAGAAGTGGGGACGTTCACTGAAACATAATAGGACATAGCTCACATTAGGCCACGAATCAATACAATAACTTTAAATTTAATTAAGATGAACTATTGATATCACTCAGATTTCTCCTTCGGGCGAAACCTAAGCATATCTAGTGTTCACTCTTTAGGTGAGAACTTTTATCACCTACGTAGGTCTAATATAATTTATGCCAACTTAGATAGTAAGTCATGTTACCTTTGGGTATTCACTTCTACACCACTAGGTTGCATAAATTACACTATCCTACCCCGGTTCATAATTATTCGAAAGGGACTTTCCTTTGGGCCAGTCCCAATCTCCTAACTAGAACCGCCACCGAGAATATTATTGTCTTTAATGTCTACCTCATTAACATGTCTTTTATGTAGTTGTATATTCATAAGGTTTACTAACCTAGGTCACTTTGGCAACTACTAAATCAATAAGCCTTATGAATACAAACTAACCAATAATATTCTCTAATTCTATTATTTGTGTAATGCCATAATACTACAATACATTACTTGACCAAGCATCAATCACATTAACACAATAACTTAAATGTGTAACATACTTTATGATTGATTATTTTCAAACATTAGTCGACTACAAGAAATGAGTAGTCGACTTGGGTCAAATCAAGTCGACTACAGGTTTAGGTCTAGTCGACTAGGACAAGCAAGGGTTAGTCGACTATACCAACATGACTAGTCGACTACACATTTTATCAGTCGACTAGGTCAAAATCACAAGTCGACTAAAAACTTTATAAGTCGACTACAAATTTTATTAGTCGACTCCTGTTAGAATCCAAACTCTCGGTTAAATATTAGTCGACTTGGCCAAAAGGTTAGTCGACTATACACTTTACTAGCCGACTAATCAAAAACCCAAGTCGACTCCTGTTAGAAACAGAGAGTCGGGTAACTTTCGGGATGGACTATTAGTCGACTAATCAATCCCTATAGTCGACTAATAGCCCACGATCCAGTTACCGAACAGCAGTTCCAGATTATGCCCGAATCCCAAAAATTATGGAAAAATCGGGAAAAAATTCAGGAAAATTAGGGTTTCTAAAATCCTAATTTTGATCCATATTAATTGTATAATTAGAGGAGTGTGAATCATGATTAGGGTTTCCAAGAATCCTCTTCAATTCTACAATTAAAGATCAAAATCTGGATTTCATGAATTTTTTAATCAAAACCCTAACTTTTCATAATTCCTAAATCCAAGATGTATTGATTCTTTAATCATGGCTCTGATACCAAATGTTGGATATAAATACAACTATAATGCGGAATAAAATGTCCATGGATCAAGAATCAACCATACATCTCAAGAATCATATATTGCAAGACTTTCATAATAGAAAACCCTAATCTATTCATACCTGAGGCCATTGATGAAGATTGAATGGAGATTGGAGAAGATTTTGATTCCTTGCTCTTGAATCTGCAAACCCTAACTTGCAAAGGATCCTCTTTTCTCTGCTCCTATCCTTTCACAAAACTCTCTGTTCTTTTCACGATGGATTCTCACGATAAAAATATTCGCGTGAGTTTTGTTTTCTTTACAGGAGGAGAAAAATGGGTCGCACATTTGCAAAAAGACCCCTTGAAAATAAACCTTTCCATCATGGTATCTTTTCTATTTTCAAGTGACCAAATAACTATATAAATGTGACAATCATATGGGCACCCTTAATATCAGTTAAATTTAATAGGAATCCAATGCAAAACCAAGGTTAAGTGGGCCACTTTCATATGAGATTAACACATGACTCCTTCAATGACTGCAGACTTGGAAAAAGGGACAGAAGACTGGAAACAGAAAAACGTAACCATGCAAAGTGATGCAAGAACATCCCGAATCATGCAAATATGTTAACCTAACGACCCGATGGATTGTGGGGTCAGCCTCTTTGACTTCTTTCTTTCTTGTTTTATTGAATATAAAGTCTGCCTTCTGACTTTTCTAAGAGCTCTCGTGGATGCTCAAATGCATAGAAAATAGTGGGTTCGGTTCATGTGTGTGAGCCACATACACATACAATAAGAGGACCAATCACGCGTTGACACGTGGATTGGAACTCTTATAATCTATTATAATATGTGTGTGACGCCCACACACATAACATATTATAAGAGGATTAATACACGTGTCAACGTGTGATTGATCCTCTTATTGTATGTGTGTGTGGCTCACACACATGAACCGAACCCGAAAATAGTGGTGCCAGGTCAACGCACAAGTTCAACTGGACAAAACGCAGCCCTTGCTTCCCCACATAGCAAGGCATTCTCTGTACATCACATCTCTGGACGAAACTTTTCTCTGAAGAGACGAACAGTCGATAATCTTTTGTTTTGAAAGGATGAATTGAGACAGTTCACTACAAACAAGTTAGCATAAAGGAAATGGGTTTATGCATTTGATACTGTCACTTGTTCAGTTAGACGCCACTCATAGGTGTCTATGCAAAGAAGATATCATTTGATGGTGAACCGCCGAAACTGCTTTCCAGCATTCAGAGCTTTTATCATAACCTTTTCCAACCTCAGAAAATAATTGTATCCCCTCCATCTATAGACACTAGTAGCGGTCAAAATTGAAATTGTCAAAGTGCTCAACATGTCATTTAGAATTAAAACTAAATACTTGACTTTCAATCTTAATATTTAAACTTTGTTCATTTAGCAACCAGAATTACTCTTCAACTTATGAAACTATCATTTATCAAATTGCTGGTAAGATCATATGTGCAATTTGATAATCATCAGCTGGCTTCGTTTCATGTTATGTGCTCACAAAATAATAAGATATAACAATTTCCAAATTATTTATTTGAGGTCATCCGACTTATAAAAATCACACCTTTATACCCTAGTTTGCCAATAAGTAAAGATTGATTTAGACAAAAACTCCCGATTGAAGTAATTTCCAGTTATATCAGTGTTCTGGTAAGCCAGATTGGATGCAATCCGAACACTGGCATCCTTTAAAGCTAGAACTTTGCAAATGAGAGACTTTTGGAAAATTAAAATTTTGGATGCCTACAGCTGCTACCTCCTATCCACCACAAAATAACATGATCTTGCACTCTATATGTTTTCTTTCTTCTTCTTTTTGATAATTATAGAACTTGACAAAGAAGATTAACAAACAAAATTGGAATGAAAAATTCATAAACATACCAGGCTTTATTATGTCTTTGGCGGAGCTACAAGTGCCTAAGGCTGTTGTAGAGTCCGGACAGAAGCAGACTGAGGCATCGGGGGATTCTGGGTTGTACTGCGAATCCCACCGGAGTCACTACATCCCTTGCACCACCCACTGCCAGCAGTCCAACGTAATCCAAACCCTTCTTGCACTGCACCCAGGAAATCCATCCGGCCATTGGCAAGAGGACGAGCAATGTCTTGATAAATTGGAATCAATACAATTGAGCTGCACTTCTGCAACAGCTCTTGCTGTTGTACGTTATCCTCCTCTAAGGCAAGAATATTATGTAGGTTTGGTGGAGAGATAACATGAGAACAGTTGAAGAATACAGTCAGGTTGCGAATCAAATTCAGTAAAATTAAGGAGGGAGAGATCAAGTGTAGTATTGGTGAACATGTTAGGACAAGATTCACTAGAGAAATCGGGGTTTGTGACATCAAGGACTTGATAATGATAATCAATTCCCTGTACATGGTACTGCTTTCCAGTAATGTTGATGGCTAGCATGGAATTGTTGTTGATGCATGCGACTTCAAATCCCGGTTGGCCACAGTAACTGGGCATGTCTGGGATCCGGAAAGGGTAGGAGATGTTAGCTCGGTAGCCCTTACAGAATGGAGTGGGGGCACAGTCGGAGAACTTACCTGGCACTGAGCCTGCTGGAAACTGAAAAAGGCACCAAAAAGAAAATGATGAAAGAAAGGAAGAAGGACGAGAGACATTGTTGGTAATACATGCTTAGTTATCAAAGGTACAACTGAACAAAGTGATTTATATTGAACATCTGATTTTCCTTTGTAGGGTTAGAACATGGTTCTGGGAGTCCCTATGTGGTTTGTGGTTGTGCTGTTGGGAAGCATATACGGTTAAATGAAATTTGTATGGATAAAAAATGGCCAGCAGGGATGGCTTAGAAAGTTCTAAGTTGAAAATTAATGAGACTTAAATATGACAACAAACCTAACTATCAACTTTAAATCACATGTGGTGTAGTCTCTCCATGATCTTTGACTCATCTATTAAAATTGAAAGAAAGATTTATTCTTAGAGACTAAGTGTATTTGTCTCTATTGTAGAATGCGCAAGTTCAGAAATTGCAACCTACTTCAGTCCCATTAAGCTGGAGGTGGATCAATCCCTCACAAAATTTCAAATCTGTTGTAGCACATATCCTACCCTACCACAGAATACTATTTCCATAATTTGGAGTACCTTATTTATTTTATACCTACTATTTATCTTGCTAATGTGGTTGTTGTATATGAGTGGCAAGGGGGGTTTGTTAACTCAAAACTCAAATCCATGTTGAAATTTTCTGTTCGGACGAAACAATATCAATTAGAATTGTTAAAATGAGATATGGATCCTAGTATTTCATTTCTTTATTATAATCGAGATGTTGATCCTTAATGGTCCAATGTTCTGATTCCAATGTTAAAATGATTCATGGATCCTAATAATCAATAGTGTAGAAGGTGTAGTTTAGTGAATCACAGATAAACCCTTCCCATGTCAGTATGATACAGGATAAAGATATAGTGATTTGGAAAGTTCTAAAGACTTAGGATGCAAATACATCATTTTTAAACTACAAAGCACTCCAATATTATTGATTATCAAAAGAATTACAAAATATGACCACATTGAACCAGGAGTAATCTTCTCCTTGTATGCACGCTATAGAAAACCAAATCCTACTCAAACTATATCTTGAAATATTACAAAGACTATATAAGAGTCCAAATACTATTAGAATTTTATAACTAAATATCTCTACTAATTAATTATTTACTTATTATATCTAGGGTTCTCCCTTAAACTTTGTGGCAAGACGTCTAGATTTTGCTCTCAATAAAATGGAAAACAATGTTGAGAGTATTGAAGTGCAAAAATTAAATATTGAATTGCCAGTGCTAATGTTGAACACCTCAGTCATTGATGTGAGTTGCTAGTTATTGATGCAGATATTGAATTACTGATGTCAAAATTACTAATTATTGATATAATGCTTTGCTGATGCTAATCAAGTTAAACCAAGTAGAAATTGCAAACCAAAACCAGATGAGGAAGGATTGGTTATATAAACCACTTTCCTTCCCATATCTCATCCCATGTGGGACTCAAAATATAGGCTAGAATTGAACACTATAAGAAAATCAAGCTTTTCTTTGGTTAGTGTTCACTCAACCCAACAGACATGAACAATAAATGCTTGGAAAAAAGAAGTGGCAAAGGAAGAAGGAAGCAAATGGAAGAGCCAGGCGGATCGACACCCAGAATTCCACCTCTGCAGTAAGCAAAAAGAAAATTGAATGAAGTAACTTAATGTTAATTTCTCTACAAATCAAGAACCATATAAACTAATGTAAATAAATGTAAGTGTTAATAGGTACAGTGGTGTGATGACTATTAGATGCAAGGCTTTGAGTCAAGGTCTTCTCTGTTGCACGTCAGGTCTTCTCTAATGGACACTAGCTCCAAATCTATTCACCTGTAGCTCTCCTTGTAGAAAAAAAATGAATTGAATTAATTCTGAGAGGGCAGATCATAGAAAAGAAAATGCGAGAGAAATAATCAATTTCTCTTACACAGTCTGAGGAATTCTCAACAGTTAAAGCTGGAGATCTCGATGGAACACTAAAATTGAGAATAGGATCAGTAAAATTATGAAGGAACCCGCAGTGTTCCTTAAGTAACCACAGAGTGACAGATCTTTAATCATGAGAACTTTGTAAGAGGTATCTTTCATGACATACACATGATCTTGGAATTTGATCATTGGTATGGAATTATCACATTGGATCAGATATTTTCTTGTACAGAAAGGTTGCCAGTAGTGTTGTTGGATGAAGGGTGACCAGTAGTGCTTGCAAAGAAAGGGGAGTGAATTTCAATGTCTCCACACAAGGAAACTGGATATGAGCAATAAATGACGTGAAAGAAGAAGAAGAGGCAAAAGAAGTAAGACATATAAATGATACCCTGAAATGCACCTCTGTAGTAAACCGGAATTGAGATCTTTCTTTATAAAAGAGAAATTAAGAGTTTGTTTCACCGTATTGTCACTATAAGTAGCATTTGTATAGTTGTATTCACAAACTCCCACTGAACGATCAGATGTTGACTTAGATGAAGGGCTGAAGACAGGTAAAGAGAGGCTGATACCATTCAATTTTGGAATAAGTACAAGTAGTTTCGTACTTGATAAATGCAAGTGTTGAGTCTTTTCATACTTGATAAATGCAAGTGTTGAGTAAAAGTCTCTCGGAGGGAAAAAGAATTCAATTGCACTAATCTGATGGGATACCCTCTCTTCCACATGGATTCATCCTCACGCTACTGGTGTTTCATTGTTCAAACATGAGATAACAGTAGCACTGACTAGTATAAGCCAATGTATATCAAACAAAACTGTCCCCAGCAAAAAGATAACATAAGCATATGAAGGAGAAAGTTGCCCATATGATGCACCTGGATTCCAAGTGTTTATTTCATGCCCTGGATGAAGGACACCAACAGAAGAAAGATTTACAAGGAACCACAAGAATAAGTCACTCCTACATTTTAATTTCATAGCACACTATAATCAAAATGTGTATTCCAAGCAAACAAGATATCCCCTTGTTTTCTTCTTTCTACTAAGTTCACCCTCTACATAGAGCTGAGGAACATTCAAGGAAATAAATATTCCCATTCAATTTCTTGTTCATGAAATTATTTAGGTCAATCAAAGCCTCACAAGTTCATGTTATGAAAATTCCCAATCAGTTCAATTTGCTTGCAGCAATTTCTTGATGATGACACTGTGATTTTTGTCAAAGAAATTCAATCTAACTGAAGTAAACCTTAGAAATATATCCAACAAACCAAACACAAGCTGACAAGCACCTGACTTGTCTTATTTCTACTTGTCCTACTATATACAACTTGTAATAATATAAATATATTACCCTCAACTCTCACCACGACTTCAATTTTGTTGCACGGGCAGAGGCTTTAATAAAGTACTATAAAACTAAGTGCTATATAGAAAGTAAGCAATGAACAAGTAGCGTGACGATAGTCACACGAGCAATGAAGGAAGTAAGGACTATTCTCTGATTCAAGTAAGCAAGTCAGAGCAATAAAGTTGGTAGTCAATCAAGTAAGCGAGCTAGTTCAAGTCAAGTAGGTAAGTCAGAAAATCAAGATTAAAATAGTTAATGGAGCGGCAAGCCCTATTCTGTTATCGAGTAAAATGAGTATTGGGATCGAACCAATATTTTCCTTAATTTAAGCAAGTGCTAGTCTGATGCCAATGAAGTGAAGGCGCTCAGGCCCTCACGAAAGGGACAAAACAAGTGAAGTGGGGCGCAAATGAAAAGGGTAGTACTGGCTTTAGTTGTCATATATACATAAAAACCCACCAAAAATATATATTTATTTCATAGTGAGCAACTAGTTACGAACTTTCACATGCTGCCTTTGGAAAAAAATGCCATCCAAAGAAGCGTCAACGCACAAGCAAAGCAATATTTTCTTTCCATACTTTGCAGTAGCCACAAGAATGACATCTCCATGGTAACATCGAAAGCATCTCAATCGTGTTTTTTGCCATCAAGCATTCCTTACCACCTTTAAGAAACAAGAACTCAGCAATGGCTTACAGCGCCTTAGACTCAAGAAAAGGTGTGAGACGAAGGAAAAGAAAGTATTTACCGAACCGAACTTGTGGACATACCCCCACACCGCCGGTGAGGCTTTTACCTAATGACCAAGAACCATAGGCAACCTACAGGAGCGGGATGGTGGCATGCTTTCAAGAAATAGGCGCATTATCTGTCAATTCTTATCCAATTATAAGGAGTCATTACAGGAGAGGGATTGTGGCATTTTGTAATTAGGAGCCATTATGTATCTAGGAGTCATTATGTAATGAGGAGTCATTACTTAATTAGGAGTCATTATATATTAAGAGTCATAATTTATTAAGAGTCATATTGCTACATGTAATTAGAAGTCCTATTTTTAT
>JAVJIF010028320.1:0-79338 GCA_038442645.1 Agave tequilana | reverse complement strand
AAATTACTTTAAACTAGTTATTTATTCTTCAATTGGTAGAGTTTTCAAACCATGCTAAAATATTTTCAAACTATTATTTTGAAAACCCCTACCAACCTAAGGACGGATGGTTGGGCGACCATGCCTTGTATGCTCAAATTGAAAATCTTTTTAACATGCATGAATAGGGTGGATAGTTATGAGTAATACACATGATCTTCATGATATTCACTTTGTTTACTCATACATGTTTTTCTATATAATATATATATATATATATTATATATATATATATATATATATATATAATATATATATATATATATCTGTGTGTGTGTGTGTGTGTGTGTGTGTGTATGCTTCGAATTTCAATAATATCAATTTCAATTGGTATTTTCTTTTTCATACATATATATGTTTGTGATTGTGCTTGATCTACAATATATTTACTTGTTTAAAGCCAAATTATGTTTATGCTAAGCTTGACTAATTTTTAAATGTTAATTGGTATCTTAATGAGCTTATGCATTATTTTCAATTGGTATTTCAATTGATATCAAAATATCTTCATATTTTACCTTTTAATTGGTATCAAAATTTATAATGTTTCAATTTCAAATTGGTATCAAAAATCTACTTTGGTATCTTAAAATTTTGTTTATTTACAAGTGGTACCAAAATTTTGTTTTAAAGAAAATTCAAATTTTGGTTTTAAAGTGATTTCAAGATTTCTTGAATTTATTGCCTATATGCAAGGGGAGCTTAACATCTCTTCTATATATAGATTCATGTTGAGTGTATCTTATATGAGGAGCTTGACATCTCTTCTTTATGTTACACGTGTGTAGGGGGAGCTTACCATCTCCACTTATACATTGTATATTATATACTTTATGTGAGTTAGAGTTTTGTCATCCCTTCTTCATGTAATGCATGTATGCAGGGGAGCTAACTTCACGTATCTCTCTTCATAAATGTATCTCGCATATATATATATATATATATATATATATATATATATATATATATATATATATATATATATATATATATATTATATATATATATATATATAATATCTTTATTGTTTGATTTATTTTCGCCCCTTTGTTGATGATTTAACAAAAAGGGGAGAAGTATTTTGGAGTTTATATATACAAGTTTATTTCATTTCCCTGTTTTTATATAAAAAGGGAGAGAAGGATTTTGAGAGTTTATGCATATATGTTTTGTTTATGCAAAATGGGAGAAGAATTTTTGGCGTTTATGCATATTTATCTCCTTATTTATGCATATATATTTGTTTAGTTTTATGCCCTTAATTGTATATCTTTTTGTTTATTATTATGCATGAGTTAAGGGGGAGCTTCTATGAAGCTTAACTTTAATCCATGCATATATAACTCCATGAGTTTTATCATCTCAAAAAGGGAGTGATTGTTTCCCAAAGGCCCATCACTCTAGTTTTGATGATGATTAACTCATGTAGTTATAATACTAATGATCTTGTGTTTAATTAGTCTCAGAATTTTGATCAAGATCTTAGTAGGTGCTTTGCTTCAACAAAGGATTTAAAGTCAAGTTTTGGAGCTAGCACGTGTTGATTCAAGAGCTCGCGTTTCAAGAATGCATCATTACTCAAGAGGAGTCTAGCTCATTGGATTAAGGTTTGGACCAAGTCAAGAAGGAGAAGAAGATTTTCAAGAGAAGATTTTCAGAAGACTTGTTCATGCTTTTAAGTGTTAAGATTATATTTTTAGATAAAATGTAAAGGATAGATTAGTTGGTGGATTGCTCAAGTTCATATACACTCACACACAATTTATATGTGTTTTCATAAAAGTGATTCTGTTTTAGAAAAATACCGTTTTTGACTTTTGAGCTTCAAAATATACATGTGTTTTTATCAAATGGAGAAGAATTTTTGGCGTTTATGCATGTTTATCTCCTTTTTTATGCATATATATTTGTTTAGTTTTATGCCCTTGATTTGTCTACAATCTGTATTATTATATCGCATTCCCCACCGATTTATGAATAAAATGTCGGTCTAAATTGTGTTTTGGTCTCTCTGGCAGATAAATCAAGAGTTTAAGGGTAAATGAGTAATAAGCTTAATTAAACCCATTTTTAGGTAATTAATTCCGGATTTCTTGGAAGCCAAGTAAGGGAACTTCTAGAAGATGCATTGAACCTAGATCTTTGCGCATGTCAGACGAATATCCGGGCGAAATTACCAAAATCTGAATATACCAAGAAGTACTAGAAGCGACGGGAACACGCTCGCCAAAACTAGGGATTTAACTCCCTGGCTTTGCCACGGAAACGCGGCACAAAAAGTTGATCAGAGCGGAATGAGCACTCGAAAATGTGTATTTTATGAAATCAATGAAAGTATATGTGTGCTATGTTCCCTCGATACTTCCGTTATAGTATTGTCTCAACGGGTCAATCCACAGGACGGGAGGCGATAAAAGCATTAACAGTCCGTTCACGTGTTATATTAACAAGTCTTCTTTGTTAAAGAATTAGAAAAAGAAAAGAAAAGAAATCCGAAAGTGATAGATGGAGAAGGCGATGAAAACAATGATGTGACAACAAATAAAAAGTGATGGTGAAGAAATGAAACAAAGGCAAACTAAGAAAGCGATGAAGACATCGATAGGAAAATGATAAACAGTTTTTGAAATTATTTTTAAAACAAAGTAAAGAAAACTCATGGCTACTAACTACCAATTGCTCCACTAACCATGCTAACCTCTTAGTGATAGTTGCCTCACATGGATTCTTGGCTATCACTAATCTTTAACTTCAAGAGACGATACAAAGCATGGCACATAAGATTCTTCATCAACATTCAAACAACACATTCATACCACAGAACAAGTTGCAAGCTACTAATAATTTATCAAAATTGGTTAGAGGTGAGCATGAATAAAGAAGATATTTCAAGTTAGCAAGTTAGTGGGTTAGATGTTAGAAATGTTAAAAGGTTAGAGCCCATCATCATGTGCCATCAATGGCTCTTGAAAGAGCAAGGCCTTGTAGAGGCTACTTGATTCATGTGGATTATCAAGTAAGTGGTTAGATGTTAGTGATTAGTAGTTAGATTGTCATGAGAAGAAAAGTTACCTAAGCATCATATAGAAGATGGAGAAGATCACAATGGAGAAGAAAGGAGACACCTTTACATAGATTGTCACCATCTATTACATCAATCTCTCTCTTTCTCTCTGAATCTCTCTGCCCTAATACATGAATCTAAAAGAAAATGAAAATGTAAAATAAAAAAAGAAGAACTCTTACACTACTCTAAAGATAGAAAACCAAGCTAAAATCCCAATCTGCTTCCGTTTCGGGCCTCTGCATGGGTATATATAGGCAAAGGAGGGTTCTAGAAGACGAGACGAGCCCACGCGTCGATGATCGACGCGTGGGCCAACCAAATTGGCACGGAAACGCGGCATTTGCCACGTTTTCGCGGCAAAACCAGGGAATTAATCCCTGGTTTTACGAACGTGTTCCAGTCGCTTCTAGTACCTTCTTGGTATATTTGGATTTTGGTATTTTCGCCCGGATATTCGTCTGAAGTGCGCAAAGGTCTAGGTTCAATGCATTTTCTAGAAGTTTTCTTACTTGGCCTCCAAGAAATCCGTAATTAATTACCTGAAAATGAGTTTAATTAAGCTCTTATTACTCCTTTGCCCTTAAACTCTTGATTTATCTGCAAGAGAGACCAAAACACGGTTTAGACCGATATTTTATTCATAAATCGGTAGGGAATGCGATATAATAATGCAGAATTGTAGACTAATCACACCCCACACTTATCTTTTGCTCGTCCCGAGAAAACAAGAAAAGAAAAATTATATTACAAATGTTATTACACAACTTTCACAGGTGACACGATTGTAGTGAGTGTGGGCAACAAGCCGTTAAACCTCTAGGTTACTCCTAGAGGAGGAGTGTTATCTCCTGAGGGTTTTTCAGCGGATTGCACCCACAAAATCCATAAGAAAGAAGACAAATGATAGTATTTTGAAAACACATTTTTGAAAGAGAGACAAGTTTACGAATTATTTTTGCAAAAATATAAGTGATCTAAGGTCATAAGTCTACCAAAAATTAGTTTTCCTTAAACTTAATCTCTATGCAAGATCTTGTCTTCAATTAAGGTAAGAGTTCAAAATTAGATTGAATATTTTCTCCTTCATAAAACCTAAATAATATGCACTTTGTGATAGTAAAAATTTCTAGGATTTCAACTCTAACCATCAAGCCATTTGTTTATTTATACACACACACACACACCATATATATATATATTTCTTTTTCTTCTTTTTTCTTCCCTTAGTTTTCTTACGCTTTCTAGTTTACCCGGATAGTGAGCCTTTAACCGATCACTCCCAGACGAGACAGTTTTAGGGCACCAGATGAGAAAACATCTCTCGGGTTTAAGGACTCGAGTAAACAAGGCCACAAAACTAAAGAGGATTATATGTTTTTTTTACACACCGTTAGGTGTTAATAATCATGCTTCTTGAGACATAATTATCCAGCTTAATAAGTGATTTTTTTTCTTCGTACATAATATATATTTATTTTTGCTTTATGACATTTTAGGTCTTTGTTTTCATCCCAAAAATTGTATTTGTGTAAAGTGCAAACTATCTAAGGCAAAAAATTTAAGATAAAATTATCTCCCCAATCTTTTATACTTAACCTATAATTTTAAACAAGATCTATTATTTCAACTAGGTTTAAGATGTCATAATATAAGGCTTCCTTAATTTCTAAGATCATCTTAATTTTCTTAAAAATAGATCAAAACTTTGTCTCTTATTTCAAAAGTTTTTTAAAAGAAAGGAAAGGAAAAATCCTATACAAAGGGAAGATTTCTAAAATCATCCTAAAAGAAGTGTAAAAGAAAGAAAATCTAAAAACTCTACGTTAATAACCCTCCCCCACACTTATCTCATGCATTGTCCTCAATGCATCGTGAATATATGTATGCATGAAAGAAATAGAGTGGGAAGAAAACATTACCTGAAGGTGGTGGTTCCGGTGGTGGTCTGATTGGTCCACACGAAATGCGGCCCAATCTAATTTGTGTTGAGTTCTCAGGAACCCACCAGAGACCTCTAAAATATAACCCACTAAAATGATGCATATATTTATGATTTTTATTATGAATTTTACCCCATCTAATTTTCAAATTTTCAAAATATTTTCAGAGTCAATTTTATCAACACTCTTGTCCCAAAATGGAGTATGGAAAGATGGAATGATTGATTTGGACTCAGGAAGTGCAGGACCTAATACTGACTCAGGAATTTGACTTAAGTCAAGTAAAGATTAAGAAGTCATAATTGGTTCAGGAATCGAGTCCAAATCAAAAGTTGAAACTCCAGTCCACATTCATTTTTCCCACAATAGAATGTGACTTTCTAAGATTGGTGATTCAAGTTCAAGAATGATAGGTATGGGAACCAAAACTGACTCTAAGACGTTGCGCACATTAGGTAACAAAACAGGAGTCAATATTAATTTAGGAATTTGAACTGGATCACAAGTTGAGGATCGAAGTCCACATTCCTCATTGAGTTCAATTTCATAAAAAAGAGAACTTGCCAATTCGTCAATAGGACATTCAAATTATGAAATTGGTCAAGTTCAATATGATGATCATAAAAGATGGTGATTCAATTTCACAATAGACTAGCACAGGATCAATACTGACTCGAAAAAAGGCCTGAATCAGGTAAAAACACCTCAGTCATTATTGAATCAGAAAGTGGAATTGAATTACTAAGTTGAGGTTCAGGATCATAGTCATGCTCAAGTTCAATTTTAAGAAAAGGAAAACTTACCAAAATGTCAATAGGATTTTCAACATTTGAAGTATGGCCAAGTTCAGATGGGTGTGCTAAAATTGAATCTTGGTTTCCAAATGACAGGAGTCCTGGATCAGATCAATAGAGTTAGGGATATCTGAATTGGTCAAGGTTGATAAGATAGAGTTTTCTCATTCCTATAAATGCTAACCAATTGACTCAATTGTGTTTCCAACCTATTGATAGACTGGGCAGAAGATTTTTAAAATTGTAGCGCAGACTCCTGCAAGACTTCTATACTCTTTTCTAGATGTGATATGTCTTCAAGTGGATGCTCTAGAATGGGAGTGTAGGAATCTTGATTTCCAAAGCAGCAAGAGTTCTGGGTCAAATCAATAGAATTAAAGAAATCTGGATTGGTCAAACGTTGATAAGTGTGAGTTTTCTCATTTCTATGAATATTGACCAATTGACTCAATTGTGCTTCCAACCTATCGATAGACTGAATAGAAGATTTTTGAAATTATAGTGTGGACTCCTGCAAGATTTCTATACTCTTTTCTAGATGTGATTTTTCTTCAAGTGAATGGTCCAGAAAGGGAGTATAAGAATTTAGTTTTGAAAAGATAGTGAAGATTGTGAGTCCAACATGTTTTGAGATTGTGGCTTGGACTCACGCAGAGTTCCTTACTCATTTCCAGGGCAGATGGTTGTTCATTATAAGGAGGTGGAACTGAGTAAGACTCTTGAAAATATTTGAAATTGGAGAGGCCATCATTTTCTGGAATTGTCGCTCGGCCTCTTATAGCTTGGCTTCTATACTCTTTTCTAACTCAGATTTTTTTTCAATGGGTGGTCCAGGAAAAGGAGTATAGGAAGCAAAATAAGGAATGGAGATTATGAAAATTGTGGACAAGGTGGTGAAAAATTGGACTCGGGGAGGTGAATCCCCTTGACTCTGTGACGAGTTGAAATTATTTTTGAAATTATAGTTATAAGATTGGAGGTATGGGTTGTATTGATTCGGATAAGTCCAACCCGGTGTATTTAGTTGGTTCATATTGTAAAAAAATCGTTAGAATTATCCGAAACAAATGGGGTCGGTGTGAAATATGGATTCATATTAGGATTGAAAGAATTGTTATTGTTGAATTCCATTTCATAAACAATCACAAAAAAAAAAGAAAAGCAAACAAACAAACAAAAGAAAGAAAAAGTCAAAACCAAGCCTATACTAAAGTTGACCTAGACCTAAACGACTCCTAACTGGTCGATTACCCGGGGGAAGTTGTTGTATGAATCCACCACAAGCTAATCGGTCAGGTAAGGGCAAAATACGGTATGAGGTATACGTGCATAAGCAACGGGCCTTAATTACGTCAAATCACGGTATCTTCGAGGCGTAACCTCTTAATTCCCAATCTTAGACACTGATTTCACAAGAGTAAGATTCAAAACAAGTTCCCACCCTCGGTCAATCTCTTAATGAGTCCGAGATGTCCCTAGGAGCCAACGTCTATCAATTTTTATTAGGGCTTGGGTTGTGTGAGTGGGGAGGTGATTTTTAGGCTAAGGAAGGGTGATGAAATCCCCACCTATCTTATATTGGGTTATGCCCTTAAGTCCAATTCATGCAAGTGTGCAATATAGATAAGAATAACACAAAGCAAATAAATCACCCATGTATTTGTCCTATGCTATATACAATGCCATATGTACACCTCAGTTCAGATCACAACAACAGAACAAAATACAGTATATTGGAATTGAATTGACACGTGCCTAAACGCAAATGTCTAAACTGTTTTAAAAGAGTCCAAATATCGTATTTTAATTCTTTAATTTATTGCAGTGTGTTGGCAATCAAAGTAAGAAAGTATTGTACAGATCCACTAGCTATTACAATGAACACATCCCAGCACAACAGATACACAATGATCACAAAATAGCCGCGTTGGCGTGGCAAATGTCGCGTTTGCGCGGTTTTTTCTTTAGAAGCTGGTCCCTGCTTTTTAGAACAGGAAGATGCAAAGCTAGTATTTATTCTGCAATGTTAAGCTCCTGTAAAGATTGTCCTGCACACCAAAACAGAGAAGAAAATATTAACAAAAACGTGAGATCAAAACCATTCCCGGCCCCGGCAACAGCGCCAAAAATTTAATCGGAGCGGAACGAGCACTCGAAAATGTGTATTTTATAAAATCAATGAAAGTATATGTGTGCTAATGTTCCCTCGATACTTCCGTTATAGCATTGGCTCAATGGGTCGAATCCACAGGGACGGGAGGCGATAAAAGCATTAACAGTCCGTTCACGTGTTATGTTTACAAGTCTTCTTTGTTAAAGAATTAGAAAAGGAAAGAAAAGAAAAGAAATCTAAAGTGATAGATGGAGAAGGCGATAAAAACGACGATGTGACAACAAATAAAAAGTGATGGTGAAGAAAATGAAACAAAGGCGAACTAAGAAAGCAGTGAAGACATCGATAGGAAAATGATAAAAAGTTTTTGAAATTGTTTTTAAAACAAAGTAAAAGAAAACTCATGGCTACTAACTACCAATTGCTCCACTAACCATGCTAACCTCTTAGTGATAGTTGCCTCACATGGATCCTTGGCCATCACTAATCCTTCGCTTTAAGAGACGATACAAAGCATGGCACATAAGATTCTTCATCAAGATTCAAACAACACATCCATACCATACAACAAGTTGCAAGGTACTATTAATTCATCAAAACCGGTTAGAGGTGAGCATGAAATAAAGAAGACATTGCAAGTTAGCAAGTAAGTGGATTAGATGTTAGAAATGTTATAATGTTAGAACCTATCATCATGAGCCATCAATGGCTCTTGCAAGAGCAAAGCCTTGTAGAGGCTACTAGATTCATATAGATTATGAAGTAAATGGTTAGATGGTTAGTGGTTAGTAGTTAGATTGCCATGAGAAGAAAAGTTAGCTAAGCATCACGTAGAAGATGGAGAAGATTACAATGGAGAAGAAAGGAGACACTTTACATAGATTGTCACCATCTATTACACCAATTTCTCTCTTTCTCTCTCTGAATCTCTCTGTCCTAATACATGAATCTAAAAGAAAATAAAAATACAAAATAAAAGAAGAAAAACTCCTACACTACTCTAAAGATAGAAAACCTAGCCTAAATCCCAATCTGCTTCCATTTCGGGCCTCTACAGGGGTATATATAGGCAAAGGAGGGTTCTAGAAGACGAGATGAGCCCACGCGTCAAAGATCGACACGTGGGCCCACCAAATTGCCACGAAAACGCAGCATTTGCCGCGTTTTCGCAGCAAAACCAGGGAGTTAAATCCCTGGTTTTGGCAAGCGTGTTCCCGTCGCTTCTAGTACCTTCTTGGTATATTCAGATTTTGGTATTTTCACCCGGATATTTGTCTGACGTGTGCTCAAAGGTCTAGGTTCAATGCATCTTCTAAAAGTTCCCTTGTTTGCCTCCAAGAAATCCGTAAATAATTACCTGAAAATGAGTTTAATTAAGCTCTTATTACTCCTTTACCCTTAAACTCTTGATTTATCTATAAGAGAGACCAAAACACGGTTTAGACCGACATTTTATTCATAAATCAGTAGGGAATGCGATATAATAATGCAAATTGTAGACTAATCACACCCCCACACTTATCTTTTGCTCGTCCCGAGCAAAACAAGAAAAGAAAATTATATTACAAATGTTATTACACCACTTTCACAGGTGACGCGATTGCACTGAGCGTGTGTAACAAGCCGTTAAACCTCTAGAGGTTACCCCTAGAGGAGGAATGTTGTCTCCTGAGGGTTTTTAGCGGATTGCACCCACAAATCCATAACGGAAGAAGACAAACGTTAGTATTTTGAAACACATTTTTCAAAGAGAGACAAGTTTACGAATTACTTTTGCAAAAATATAAGTGATCTAAGGTCATAAGTCCACCAAAAATTAGTCTTCCTTAAACTTAATCTATGCAAGATCTTATCTTCAATTAAGGTAAGAATTCAAAATTGGATTGAATATTTTCTCCTTCATAAAACTTAGATAATATGCACTTTGTGGCAGTGAAAATTTCTGGGATTTCAACTCTAACCATCAAGCCATTTGTTTTTATATATATATTTTTTTCTTTTTCTTCTTTTTTCTTCTCTTAGTTTTCCTAGGCTTTCTAGTTTACCCGGGTAGTGAGCCTTTAACCGATGACTCCCAGATCAGATGGTTTTAGGGCACCAGATGAGAAAACATCCCTCGGTTTTAGAACTCGAGTAAACAAGGTCACAAAACTAAGGAGGATTATTTGTTTCTTTTGACCACCGTTAGGCGTGAATAATCATGCTTCTTGAGGTATAATTATCCAGCTTAATAAGTGATTTTTTTTCTTCGTACATAATATATATATTTATTTTTGTTTTATGGCATTTTAGGTCTTTGTTTTCATCCCAAAAATTGTGTTTGTATAAAGTGCAAACTATCTAAGGCAAAAAATTTAAGATAAAATTATCTCCCCAACTCTTTTCTAGATGTGATATGTCTTCAAGTGGATGCTCTAGAATGGGAGTATAGGAATCTTGATTTTCAAACAGCAAGAGTCCTGGGTCAAATCGATAGAATTAGAGATATCTGGATTGATCAAAGGTTGATAAGTGTGAGTTTCCTCATTCCTATGAATGTTGACCAATTGACTCAATTGTGCTTCCAACCTATCGATAGACTGAATAGAAGATTTTTAAAATTGTAGTGCGGACTCCTGCAAGATTTCTATACTCTTTTCTAGATGTGATTTTTCTTCAAGTGAATGGTCCAGAAAGGGAGTATAAGAATCTTGGTTTTGGGAAGATAGTGAAGATTGTGAGTCCAACATGTTTTGAGATTGTGGCTCGGACTCACACAAGAGTTCCTTACTCGTTTCTAGGGCAGATGGTTGTTCATTATGAGGAGGTGGAACTGAGTAAGACTCTTGAAAATATTGTGAAATTGGAGAAGCCATCATTTTCTAGAATTATCGCTCGGCCTCTTGTAGGTTGGCTTCTATACTCTTTTCTAACTCAAATTTTTTTCCATGGGTGGTCCAGGAAAAGGAGTATAGGAAGCAAAATTGGGGAATGGAGATTGTGAAAATTGTTAAAATTGTAGACAAGGTGGTGGAAAATTAGACTCGGGGAGGTGAATCCCCATTGACTCTGTGACGAGTTGAAATTATTTTTGAAATTATAGTCATAAGATTGGGGGTATGGGTTGTATTAATTCGAATAAGTCTAACCTGGCGTATTTAGTTGGTTCATATTGTAAAAAATCGGGTAGAATTATCCGAAACAAATGAGGTCAGTGTGAATATGGATTCATATTAGGATTGAAAGAATTGTTATTGTTGAATTCCATTTCACAAACAATCACAAAAAAAAAGAAAAAGCAAATAAACAAACAAAAAGAAAGAAAAAGTCAAAACCAAGCCTATACTAAGGTTGACCTAGATCTAGACGACTCCTAACTGGTTGATTACTTGAGGAAGGTTGTTGCATGAATCTGACCACAAACTAATTGGCCAGGTAGGGGCAAAATATGGTAGGAGATATCCGTGTGTAAGCAACGGGCCTTAATTACGCCAAACCACGGTATCTTCGAGGCATAACCTCTTAAACCCCAACCTTAAACACCGATTTCACAAGAGTAAGATTCAAAACAAGTTCCACCCTCGGTCAATCTCTTAATGAGTCCGAGATGTCCCTGGGGGCCAACATCTATCAATTTTTGTTAGGGCTTGGGTTGTGTGAGTGGGGAGGTGATTTTTGGGGCTAAGGAAGGGTGATGAAATCCCCACCTTATCTTGTATTGGGTTATGCCCTTAAGTCCAATTCGTGCAAGTGTTCAATATAGATAAGAATAACACAAAGCTAATAAGTCACCCACGTGTTTGTCCTATGCTATATGCAATGCCATATGTACACCTAAGTCCAGATCACACAGAACAAAATACAGTATATTGAAATTGAATTGACACGTGCCTAAATGCAAAGTCTAAACCGTTTTAAAAGAGTCCAAATACCGTATTTTAGTTCTTTAATTTATTGCAGTGTATTGGCAATCAAGCAGGAAAGTAATTGTACAGATCCACTAGCTATTACAATGAACACATCCCAGCACAACAAGATACGCAATGATCACAAAATAGCCGCGTTGGCACAACAAATGTCACGTTTGCGCTGCTTTTCTTTAGAAGCTGGGTCCCTACTTTCTAGAGCAGGGAGATGCAAAGATAGTGTTTATTCTGTAATGTTAAGCTCCTGTAAAGATTGTCCTGCACACCAAAACAGAGAAGAATGTTAACAAAAACGTGAGATCAAAACCATTCCTGTCCCCAGCAACGGCGCCAAAAATTTGATCGGAACGGAACGAGCACTCGAAAATGTGTATTTTATGAAATCAATGAAAGTATATGTGTGCTAATGTTCCCTCAATACTTCCGTTATAGCATTGGCTCAAGGGGTCGAATCTATAGGGACCGGAGGCGATAGAAGCATTAACAGTCCGTTCACGTGTTATGTTAACAAGTCTTCTTTGTTAAAGAATTAGAAAAAGGAAAGAAAAGAAAAGAAATCTGGAAGTGGTAGATGGAGAAGGGCGATGAAAACGACGATGTGATAACAAATAAAAAGTGATGGTGAAGAAAATGATCAAAGGCGAACTCAGAAAACGGTGAAGACATAGATAGGAAATGATAAAAGTTTTTGAAAATTATTTTAAAACAAAGTAAAAGAAAACTCATGGCTATACTACTACCAATCGCTCCACTAATCATACTAACCTCTTAGTGATAGTTGTCTCACATGGATCCTTGGCCATCACTAATCCTTGGCGTCAAGAGACGATACAAAGCATGGTACATAAGATTCTTCATCAACATTCAAACAACACATCCATACCACACAACAAGTTGCAAGGTACTATTAATTAATCAAAATTGGTTAGAGGTGAGCATGAAATAAAGAAGACATTACAAGTTAGCAAGTTAGTGGGTTATGTTAGAAATGTTAGAATATTAGAACCCATCATCATGAGCCATCAATGGCTCTTGCAAGAGCAAGATCTTGTAGAGGCTACTAGATTCATGTGGATTATCAAGTAAGTGGTTAGATGGTTAGTGGTTAGTAGTTAGATTGTCATGAGAAGAAAAATTAGCTAAGCATCATGTAGAAGATTGAGAAGATTACAATGGAGAAGAAAGGAGACACCTTTTCATAGATTGTCACCATCTATTATATCAATCTCTCTCTTTCTCTCTCTGAATCTCTCTGCCCTAATACATGAAACTAAAGAAAATGAAAATACAAAATAAAAGAAGAAGAACTCCTACACTACTCTAAAAGATAGAAACCTATCCTAAATCCCAATCTGCTTCCGTTTCGGGCCTCTGCAGGGGTATATATAGGCAAAGGAGGTTTCTAGAAGACGAGACGAGCCCACGCGTCGAAGATCAACGCGTGGGCCCACCAAATTGCCACGGAAACGCTGTAAATGCCACGTTTTCACGGCAAAACCATGGAGTTAAATCCCTAGTTTTGGCGAGTGTGTTCCTGTCGCTTCTAGTACCTTCTTAGTATATTCAAATTTTGGTATTTTCGCCCGGATATTCGTCTGACGTGCGCAAAGGCCTAAGTTCAATGCATCTTCTAGAAGTTCCCTTACTTGGCCTCCAAGAAATCTAGAATTAGTTACCTGAAAATGGGTTTAATTAAGCTCTTATTACTCCTTTGCCTTTAAACTCTTGATTTATCTTCAAGAGATACCAAAACAAAGGTTTAGACCGATATTTTATTCATAAATCGGTATGGAATGCGATATAATAATGCAGAATTGTAGACTAATCACCATTTATTGTATATCTTTTTTTTTATTGTTATGCATGAGTTAAGGGGGAGCCTCTATGAAGCTTTACTTTAATCCATGCATATATAACTCCATGAATTTTGTCATCATCAAAAAGGGGGAGATTGTTGTCCCAAAGCCCCATCACTCTAGTTTTGATAATGATTAACTCATGTAGTTATAATACTATTGATCTTGTGTTTAATTAGTCTCAGATATTTGATCAAGATCTTAGTAGGTGTTTAGCTTCAACAAAGGATTTAAAATCAAGTTTTGGAGTTAGCACGTGTGATTCAAGAGCTCGCGTTTCAAGATCACATCAAGTACTCAAGAGGAGTCTAGCTCATTGGATCAAGGTTTAAAACCAAGTCAAGAAGGAGAAGAAGATTTTCAAGAGAAGATTTTCAAAAGACTTGTATCATGTTTGTAAATGTCAAGATTTTGTTTTTAGATAAAATGTAAAGGATAGATTAGTCGGTGGATTGCTCAAGTTCATATACACTTACACACAAGATTTATATATATTTTCATAAAAGAGTTTCTGTTTTAGAAAAATACCGTTTGGGTTTTTGAGCTTCAAAATATACATGTGTTTTATCAAAAAACCATTTTTAGAGTTTATTGTCAAAAACATAGAATTTCATCATATATGTGAAGTGGATCACATCCATACACACTAAGCTTTAAAGTGTTTAAAATATCTTATTTTTGCATTTGGGAAAGTTTTGAAAAAATCATTTTTCAATTTGGAGATAGTTTTTGAAAAATACAGATTTTTGTTTAAGCCAAAATTTCTATATTACAAAAATAGTTCAAAATGTTTATAATGTGTTTTGATTTTTAATCAAACATGTTTGTATATCAAAGTATATCAATGAACTTATTTTTAGAATTTATGAGAGTTTATGAGATTTTACTAA
The DNA here is from genome assembly GCA_038442645.1 of Agave tequilana. Classification (NCBI taxonomy): domain Eukaryota; kingdom Viridiplantae; phylum Streptophyta; class Magnoliopsida; order Asparagales; family Asparagaceae; genus Agave; species Agave tequilana. The sequence goes on along the minus strand of JAVJIF010028320.1, from coordinate 64,734 downwards.
GGTAAATAGACCAAGTTTTAATCCCTGAAAATGTTGGACCAGGCTTTCTGCCGGTCGACCGAGACAGAAGTCGGTCGACCGGTCCGGTCGACCGATGTGCATAAACGTGCACAGTCTCTTTGGCTGGTGGACCGGTCGACCGCCAGAGAGCTCTGCTCTCTGGATCTGGCCCCGGTCGACCGGCAGAGAGCTTCTATTTCTCTGTATCCAGACCTCAGTCGACCGAGCGGTCAATTGGTGGCTCAACGGTCGAAAATCTGACCGTTGGAGGTCGACCGGCCGGTCGACCGACAGCAGGATTTCCTGCTGAGTTGGACCCCAACGCGCTTATTTTTTGGAGGCCTATATAATGGGGCTGTTTTTGGCTATTTTAGATAAGAATTGAAGTGGGTTTTCAAGCTTGTTTTTCATACATCATTTAGTGTTTATCTCCACTTATTTAAGAGCCAATATTTTTATATCAAATGGAGAGTTTTTCAAGAGTGTTTTATAAAAGAGATTTCTGGAGTTTTTCACCAAAAATCCATCCAAGTTTTTTCACACATACTTGAGCTATTCATTGCTATATCAATCCTATAGGGATCTTTGTTGTGAGAGTGTTTTAGGTGATCAAAGTGTTGAGATCACCAAAATGTTCATTCTTTGTATTTGAGGAGGCGGACTTACGGGTTCGCGTTGTTTCGAGTTCTAGTAGGAGCTCGGTGTAAAGGTGCGGCCTCGGCAAGCTAATGTGCTTGCGTGTGTTTGTTCTTGCGGGAACAAGTGAGGGGATTAGTGAGTCTAAGGAGTTTCTAGTGTGAACTCGTTGTAGGTATTGCAGCACCGAGTGATCCGGTGGGATCGGTTTTTTAGTGAAAATCCTTCATAGTGTTGAAGGCGGGGACGTAGAGCAAGGGTGCTCGAATCTCAAAACAAATCTCTCGTGTTTGTGATTGCTCTCTCTCTCTCTCTCTCTCTCTCTATCTCTCACTTGTATTTATATCTTGCATACATTGCTTATCTATTTATATGCTTGATATATCTTGTGCCTTATTGATATATGCTTGGGATTGTTTGCTCACACTTGTATTCAACCAAGAGAGCCATAGCGGCACCTTAACTCTTATCTAGAGGAATCTTGAGGAGATAGTCCAGAGCTCTTTACCGGAAATTCGGCTACACTCTTGTGTTATACATGGTGTGCTTAGCTTAATAGTTTTTTAGTTTACATAAATAGTTTTAATTCTACATTAATTCATCATTAGATTAGCTAGTCACCTATTTCCCCCCCTCTAGGTGATTTCACCATCTTCTCTAAGGAGAAAGGGTTGCTTCCTTAATCCTCAAAGCCAATATATAACACTCCTAGCAGTTCCTTCTGCTAGTCCATTAACTGCATTAGCAATTCCCCGTGTTAGTCCATCTACTACACTAGAAGTTTCCCTGTTCTAGTCCACCATCACACTTGTGCTAGTCCACCCTTCGACCACACCGACAGTTTTTCTATGCCGGTTCTTCTTACTATTCCTCCTACTAATTTCAAACCTGAGGGTCTTAGGTCGACACCATCGCCAGTGCTCCAAACCTCAAAGGTGTCTTTTCTCGTGTGTTTTTCTGATAGTATCACTCGGGGAGCGCCCAGATCGCTTATGGTGGGATTAGACCACGGTGAGTTAGTTTTTTTTTTACTACAAACTGGTGCTTTCATTGAGATCTGAGTCCATACTCAAGAATTCCTTCTCATTCAACCTAAAATCTTCCTCAAAAAGCCTCTTCCATAGCGCTGGTAGCCCCGAGAAAAATAAGCCATCACCCATAAGGATCTCCCATTAAGGGGGAAAATCAACAGTGCCGCTGGGGACACAGTCCCCCTGCATGCCGTCGATCAGCAACTTGCTACTGAGGACACTAGCTCCTCCTCGTCTTAGGGGGCAGCTACTAGCGTCCGAGAAATTGTGCTATTATTCGAAGACCAAATCCTTCAGATGCTTACCCACATGAAAGAGAACATGAAGGAACAACAAGATTAGTCAGATCGCGGTCGGGAGCGGATTACTCTAGACTGAAGAATGCCATATGTAATGTTTGGACACATATATTACATAATTGTTACTGCATTCCTATATTTATTCTGTAATAATTCCTACAACTCACTTGTCTTAATGTCTAAATTCATGCAGGATATGGTAAAAAAGATAAGCACAAATCTTATCCAATTAAATCTAAAAGTTCAAATCAACGGGGATCGATTCAAATTCAGAGGTTCTAAAAGTAATCTTATCTGAAGATTGGGTATATCAAATGAGATACTGTCATTAAAATTCAAAGAAAAAATAGTTAGAAGAAGACCCTATCGATTTCGTTGAGGATAAAAGGATGTATTATCAAATTCAGAGCAGAATCTAAAATTCCAAGAGGATAAAAGGATAAGACGAAATCAACGAAGGAGCACCCCCGAGACCTTGGCCCAGGCCAGGATCTTGCAGTGGAAACACGGCTCTTTTTGAATCAGGGGGAGCATTTGGTCTCTCTATCTCCGTACTCTTACCCCTATCTTATTTCTCCTATAAATACCTGCATACTCAAAGGCAGAGGGACGAACTCCAGCAGAGAGATTTAGTTTAGTTTAGGTTTTTCTTTTCTTTTTCAATGTAATTTTATTTTATTTATGTTAGAGAAGTTACATGAGAAAAGAAGAAAAAGAATTGTAACTAGAGTGACACTGATGTAATTCTTCTTCAGAGAGTTTTATTGAAGTGACAGCCAATGTGATTCTCAGCCTTTTCTTCAGTATACTCAATCCACTCAATTGCTGCTTTTTATTATCTCATTTTGTTTTACGTTACTTCACATCGAATCATGATACGTTTAATCTACAACAGAGGTAAGTCTTCTTCCTTTATCTCTTTTCTATTTTTCTTTCTTAGATTAATATAACAATTTCCAAACCCAACACTCTCTTTTTATTTCTTTTCTTTAAACTTGTTTTCCTTTTCTTTTTAACAACAAACCCTCTTCTTCTTTAGATTTCTTTTAACTTAGATTAGCTTTAACTATTTTTATTTTTTTAAAGCTGAGAGAAACTTTTTTAAACTCGTTTTTTTTTTTAAACTTAAAAGAAGAAACTTAAAAGAGGACCTAGCATGTTCCTAAAATCTGTAATTTTCTGTGCAGGTTTGGCTTGATCATGTGAACAAGAGGCGTTAAGACGGCTCAATGACCAACTGTAGGCCCAAATCACCTCCGTCCAAAATACTGAGATACAAACGCAGTCAGAAAGCTGGAATCAAAGAATCTCTCAACATCGAGCCCTCGACGAGTTAACCCAAAGACAGAAGGAGGCTAAGTTGCAGCTTCATAGTCGACAAACACTTTCAGTTGCCAAAGTCTCTAACTTTCCTCTCTCTATAGAGATCCTAGAGTGCGAGTTCTCGAAGAAGTTCTCAACTTTAACTTTCGATTACTACTCCAGAGTGAGCGACCCAATTCAACATCTTAGACACTTCCGGGACAAGATGATAGGCCACTCCCGCAATGACGCCCTCATATGTCTAACCTTTCCCTCCATCCTGAAAGGCGTGCAATCAGACTGATTTTACTCTCTGCCGCCACATTCTCTCTGCAACTTTGAGAGATAACTGAAGCATCCCTTACTCAATAAGCCTCCGGTCGACAAGCCAAGAAAATAACCATCATCCCCTTTCCATCAAAATGAGGTTGGGCGACAGCCTCAACTCCTACATTGGCTACTTTTAGAGCCAGCTGGCTAAAGTTTTCAATTGTGTTGAGAATTCCTCTGCACTCGCATTCATCAGCAGGGCAGCAGGTTTCTCACCCCATATATAAACATTTGTTGAAGCACGACATTACTCGATAAGTGAGTACTACTGCCTCGAGCCTATCCTTACATTCAGTTGGAAGAGGCAACGAATAATTCTGTCAAATATTCTCTCAAGCGCGACAACGACAGAGAAAAGATGAATTCACAACGCGAGATTCCTACCCATGCCAGTACCAGAATTAGAGGCAACCCGCCTTCAAAAAGAAAGTGTTTTTAATTCTCTATGACCCCCCGATCCTTGACGTATGTATCACAGTAACAGTACTCGATACGATGTACAAAGTTAATTTGACCTTCCAGATAGTCATTTGAGCCAATTTCAGTTTTAAATATTATTTTTCAATATTTAGATTTTTCAGGATTTTCTGAAATTTTTCTGGATTATTTTGAAAAATCTCCGAATTTGGTGGTGACCGATACCATTAATTGACTTTATAATTTTTAAATTCACAACTGAATTAAATTTCAAGAATCTATTTTTGAATTACTCTTATTTTCGGGTCTTTGTGGGGATTTTTTTGAATTAATCCAAATCCCGCCAAACTGGTGTCGACCAGTATCACTAATCAATTCAAGAATTTTTAATTTGCAAATCAGACTAAATTTATCAAATCCGATATCACATTTTTCTTTGGGGTAATATTTGATAATTTACTGAATTTTTGAGGACCGTTTGGAACTACTCAAAGTTTGATCTATTTAAATAATATTATAAAAATTCTTTTCTTTAATTTCTTCTTCCTTCTTCTATCCCTAATCTTCTACATTTTTCTACACTGCCTTTCTTCACTGACTTAATCCACCGCCTCCCCCACTCTATTAATCTCAATTAATCTTTCTTTCCCTCTTAATCACTCACTCAATCACTCTCTCATTCTCTCTCTCCTTCACTGTAAACTCTATCCTCTCTACCAAGCTCTCACTCACCACCTATACCTCTTTCCTCCTCTGTCCTAGCCAACCAACCCTCCGCTGGCCACCTACAGGCCGTTGGTGGCGACAGGTCACCGTCCCTGACCCCGGCCTGCCGCCCAGGCCGCCACCCTCTCCCTCTTCCTTCCTTCTCTTCTTCTTTATTTTCTTCTTCTTCACTCACTTTTTCTTCTCTTTTCCCTTTTGTTTCTCCCTTCCTGCGCCGCCAGCCGGCTGGGCCTTCGCGCGCCAGCGGCTGCCGCCGCCGCCCTCTCCTGCTCCTCCATCTTCTTCTCTCATTTTCTCTCTTTTTAATGGATCTAAACCCATTAAGCCAAAATCCAACCCGTTAACCCCAAAACCTAATACCCAAATTCACATAAACCCATTAGGTCTGGGTTTCAGATCTAAACCTGACCAAATAGAAACCCAAACCCGCTTCAAACTTAATACATAAAACCCCTGACAATTATAATAATTGCATTTTATACCAATTTATTGCATATTAAACCCATTTATATTGATTTTAGTGTTTGGAAGACATCTTGAGCATCCGATGTCAAACTGGACAATTTTGGAGTCGTTGCGATAGTACAAAGACGAGCGACGTTCCTGTAATAGCTATGTAAGTATTTTTCTTTTGCAAATAATCTTTTAATCATGTTGAAAGAAACCATTTGATTGCTTAATTTAATAAAAACATAATTATCAGTAAATCATTGTTAATATTATTTAATAAATTATAATTGTTGTAAAACTCTGTAATTAGAAACATACCTGACTACTCTTTAAACACGTTCAACAAAATAATAATTTTTTTTATTTCTTGATTTAATATAAAATATAGTTAAATTATCGATATAGATTGAATAATCCAGATTTATAAATAAATCAATAATTTAAATATAGTGACTTAGATAACTGTGCTTAATTACTTTATGATATCGATCATGTTAATAATATTGAAATCATTATAACAAAATAGTAGTTAGTTGACACATGTCCATGATAACTATATCACCTAGACACTAACACGGCTACACAAATATTCTATTAAACTAGACCAGTGTTATTTTATGTTTTGTATCACTGTTAGACGGACATTTACATTACATGTACTTTATCATCTAGTATACTGGACACAATATTTTAGATAAATATTTGTTACACTGAACACTATTATTTCATGTGCTCGTATCACCATTACATGAATGCTCTACTATACCAACATTGTTATTCATGTGCATGTAGAACTGTGACACATGTATACTATCACACTGGACTCTGTCATTTCATGTACCTGTATCACCGTTACATAGATATTGTTGCACTGGACGTTATTATTTTATGTACATGAGCATGCTATTACACTGCATATTGTTGCATGGGATTCTCTTTACACTATTATTTCTTGTTCTTATATCGCTATTACATAGATTCACCTGTGTACATGCGATTGATTGTTTCTGTAATCCTATTGCATGGATCACTGCTCCTATTATATGGATTATTGTCATATGGGATTCTTGTTTCCCGTTATATGATTGTTTTCCGTTACTGATATTGATATATACTGTTACTTGACATGTTAGCTATTGATATCAGATGTGTGATGGGGGCCACCTCTAAAGTCCCACATATCTTTTTTCTATTTTTAGACATTATCTTGTTTAATGATATCAACATAGCTCATGTCCAGTAATTGTGTTACATGTATCATGTGCTGTTATTATTCCTAATTTATTGTGTAGTTTAAATATACTAAGTATAACATGGGGATGGGGGAGGTTTGACGATTGACTAGATCTTGTCGGGTGGATGTCTTGGATCTATATTTATCCCACTATAGGGGAGGTAGTGCTGGCTACCGATTATATATACTTCATGAGATCCTGTTTCCCATTTTCTGCTCCCCTCTTAGCGGAGGGCCCTGGTCTTAGCAATCAGGAGACTATTTAGGGTTGTGATCCCGAATATGCACGGGGTACACCCACCTGACTAGAGCTTCTTAACCATTCAGTTTCCAATTAACATAATAAAATATTATATACAATGATGATGACAGGAACGCTTGTTATTTTGGTCACTCTCTCGTTCAGATCATGGAACCTGTGTGTCATGTTCGGATGGGCTCGTTTGGAGTGCGGGCTCCGGTATGAACTACCAGTGGTGGGGATACTGGAGGAGATTGATTAAAATACCAAGCGATACTAATTGTTATTATTGTATAAATCACATGACATGCTCGATACATGTACATTATTGTCCATTTATACTTGTTATATTTCTTGTTATCTTATCTACTCCCATGTTGCATGCATACCTTACACTCATGTATTCTCCACAGATACACTATTCATGTACATGTATACTTTGCATTCCATGTATTCTCTGTTTCATGTATTTTCTTCACGCTAGTATATTTATTTTGCTTACATCACGTATAAGTATTCATATTACTCACGATACTATCTTGCTACTATTATTATTAGTTTACCATAAATATGTAAACTAATAAAATATGGTATATGTTACTTAACTAACTTGATTTTTATTGATATATCACTAAATACAGTATCTTATCCATATATTGATAATAACCTATAAATTACATAACTTCTATTGATTATAATAACATAATATTGTACAGTTAGGTGATATGTATATGACTCTTCCTGATGATATTAATTGATATATCTATCAGACTCTTCCCGCTAATATTGATTGATGTTAATGTTATGTAATTGGATAACATCATAGAGGTGACACCGTTATAATATGCTAGACATTGATATTGTTACAGTGCTAAACTAAACCTTGTATATATATACCGATTGTTAGTATACTTATATTGTATCACTGTATTTAAACATGTATTATATATTATTATGAGTGTACTACTATTATAGTATATATTACTACTTCTTTCATTTTACCACTCACTAGGTCGCTTTTTGAGGACTCTGTGTTTGCCTGCTCATATTAGAACTCAGAGATTTTATAGCACCTGATATTTTTCGAGACATTATCTAGACACCGCCACCTTTCTCGATTCATAGGTATTTTCATTATTTGTTTCGATTTTATTATTTATTCCTATTTTCATTTCCATTATGATCACTGACCCTTTTTGCAGGTATTCTTGTACTTACTTATGTTGAAATTATTATGAACATTATGTTTTTTCCATGTACTGAGACTTAGTGTATGTACGTGAGGGTATTTCTGCCCTGCATATGTATGTCACCGCAGCGTCCCCGTATCCGTGGAATCAGAGCATTACAGATTGGTATCAAAGCCATGTTCATACCTAATGTGGGTAACCACCTATATCAATAGTCGGGCTCTTACCAACATTACAATCATATTCAGATTAGAACTTATCTACATCTGGATTTGGGAATTCTTGCCATGAGTACAAGAATATCTCATTCCATTGACAATCTATTTCTTGTCTCCTAATATTCTCTAATTTCACTTATCATTCCGAATATTCTGATTTCTAATCACTCCTCCTTCATAATCTTTATCATTTTCCTATTATTTTGATATTTGAGACTAGTCACCCACTCTCGAGTTCGTTATAGGCATCAGAGTGGCGCAACGAAGCCTCATAGGCCCATAACATTCAGGCTCCAATACTGTAAACATTGTTCTCCCACCTGAGCTGAAATTTCGAGGACGAAATTTTTTATAAGGTGGGGAGAAGTGTAACTCTCATCTCTTGATGTACGTATCACAACACCAGTACTCGATACGGCGTACAAAGTTAATTTGACTTTTTTGATAGTCAGATTGAGCTAGTTTTGGTTTCAAATATTATTTTTTAATATTTTAGATTTTTCAAAAATTTTAAAATTTTTCTGAATTATTTTAAAAAATCTCCAAATTGGGTGGTGACCAATACCAGTAATTGACTTTTGATTTTTAATTCACAACCGAAATTAAATTTTAAGGATCTATTTTTGAATTATTCCTTAAAATCATATTTTCTACTTTTGGGTATTTTTGGAGATTTTTCTGAATTAGTCCAACATTCGGCCAAATCGGTGTCGACCGGTATCACCAATCGATTTCAGGATTTTTCATTTGCAAACCAAATAGAATTCCTTAAATCTGATTTCATATTATTCTTCTGGGTAATATTTTCTATTTTACTGAATTTTTGGGGATTGTTTGGAACTAGTCAAATTTTGACCTATTTAAATAATATTATAAAAATTCTTTTTTTAATTTCTTCTTCCTTCTTCTATCCCTAATCTTCTACATTTTTCTACACCGCCTTTCTTCACCGACTTAATCCACCACCTCTCCCCCTCTATTAATCTCAGTTAATCTCTCTTTCCCTCTTAATCTCTCACTCAATCACTCTCTTACCCCTTCACTGTGAACTCTATCTCTCTCTGCTAAGCTCTCACTCATCCTCTATATCTCTTTCCTCTTCTGTCCTTGCCGGCAAAACCCGTCGCTGGCCACCTACAGGCCGTTGGTGGCGACAAGTCGCCGTCCCTGACCCCGGCCTGCCGCGCAGGCCGCCACCCTCTCCCTCCTTCTTCCTCTCTTCATTTTCTTCTTCTTCACTCACTTTTCCCTCTCTTTCCCCCTTTGTTTCTCCCCTTCCTATGCCTCCAGCCGACCAGGCTCACCACCGACCGGTTGGACCTTCGTCTGCGCCAGCAGCAGTCGCCGTTGGCCACCGCTGCCACCATCTCCTACTTCTCCCTCTTCGTTTTCTCTTTCTTTCTAATGGATTTAAACCCATTAAGCCAAAACTGAACCCGTTAACCCCAAAACCCAATACCCATATTCATTTAAACCCATGGTGTTTGGGTTTCGGATCTAAACCCGACCAACTAGCAACCAAACCCGCATCAAACTTAATAAAGGTAATTTTTACATAAAAACCCCCTGTCAATTATAATAATTGGATTTTATACCAATTTATAGCATATTTAACCCATTTATAGATTTTAGTGTTCGAACGACATCTTGAGCATCCGGTGTCTGATTTGGATAATTCTGGAGTCGTTATCGTAAAAAGACGAGTGACGTTCATGCAATAGCCACTTTGAGTGTTTTTATTTTACAAATAATCTTTTTATCATGTTGAATGAAACCATTTAATTGCTTAATTTAATAAAAACATGATTATTAGTAAATCACTGTTAATATTATTTAATAAATTATAATTGTTGTTAAAACACTGTAATTAGAAACATGCCTGACTATTCTTTAAACACGTTCAACAAAATAATAATTTATTTTGTTTTTTGATTTAATATAAAATATAGTTAAATTATCGATATAGATTGAGTAATCCAGATTTATAAATAAATCAATAATTTAAATATGGTAACTTAGATAACTGTGTTTAATTACTTTGTGATATCGATCATGTTAATAATATTGAAATCATTATAACAAAATAGTAGTTAGTTGATACATGTCCATGATAACTATATCATCTAGACACTAACACCGCTAAACAAATATTCTATTAAACTAGATCATTGTTATTTTATGTACTTGTATCACCGTTATGGACATTGACATTCCATGTACTTATATCATCTAGTATACTGAACACAGTATTTTATATAGATATTTATTACACTGAACATTGTTATTTCATGTGCTCGTATCACAATTACATGAATGCTCTATTACACTGACATTGTTATTTCATGTACATATAGAACCATGACACGCGTATATGATTGAGTTGAAACCTGCATACAGAAAATACAGAATTTTAGAACTTAATAATAGAATGTGTGCAAGTTCTCAATACTACCGCTATAGCGAGTGGCTATGCGGGTCGTGATCCACAAGGAGGGACTAGCGATTGAAGCTTTTTGTAAGTTTTCTTTAGTTCACAAAAAATGGTTAAAGTTCTTCTTTCAGTTCTTTAAAAGAAAAGGAAAATAAGTTATGTTAAATTGTTAAGAAAGTGGCAAATTGAGAAGGGGTAAAAAATAGAAAACGATTTTGTACAAAGAAAGTGAAAATAAATGAATAGAGTTAAAAGATGGTGATGTTGGTGATCTAAACTAAAAATTAAAAGAAAGAAAATTAAACCCTAAAAAATACTTACTTACCTCTTCGGCGTCTATTTACATTTGACCCGCATTGATGATGTACTTTTGTTTTAAAGCGAGCGAAGTATGACAAATAGGATCTTCCCATTCTTGATTTACACTACGAAATGAAGGGGTAAGCTACACTACCATAGGAATGGCTATCCATCATCATAAGCCATCAATGTCACTTGCAAGGGCAAGACATTTCGAGGCTATCGGAGTCATTTGGATTCACAAACACAGAAGAGGAAAGTAAACAAAAACAAGATTAAAGAAGAAAGAAAACTTCGATTTGATTCAAATAATAATGAAAGAAAAGACTTACTAACACTGGTGTTACTCTCAATACAAGCTTTTCTCTTATTCCTCCACGAAACTCTCCTCTCCTCTCAGTTACATAAATAGAACAAAAATTACATAAAAGAAAACAAAAAATCTAAGTTACAAACTACAAAATAGCCTTAATTCTGCTCTTTGCTTGATCGCCCCCTGTATACTGAGAATTTTGAAGTATTTATAGTAGAAATGAACTGGGGAGAAGAGTATAAACTCGGGATAAGAGTGTACAGATAAGGGGAGCAAACGCTCCCCTGGATATGCCAAGATTGTCGTAGATCCGCGCAGATCCGCGACATCTGGCCATCTGGCCAGATCCAGGGAAGCGTGAATTCTGACATCCATCATTTTTGGATTATACCCTTAGATTCTCTGTTTGGATTCTGTATTTGAAGTTATCCTCAGTTGATCTTTAGCTAACCAAATAGATTTATAGAAATCCAAAATTAACTGATTTTCATTTGATGTTATCTTTCTGATTTGCTCTGATCTTTAGCTGAACATTTGCCCCAATCTTTGATTTGTTCTGGATGGGTGATATCCTCATAGATCTTTAAGTTAACCGAATTAATTCACCATAATCTGATTTTAACTGACTGGATCTGGGATCATCCTCAACTAACCAAATAGATCCAATTAAATCTGATTTTAACTGATATTTGTTTGGTGTAATCCTCTTTCTCTCCATGATTATCATCTGTAAATAGATATTTAAGACAAGAAAATTAGTAGATTTATTACAAGATAAATGTAGGAGTGAAAAAAAAAGAATGCAAAATACGTGTACGATCACACCCCCATACCTATTTTTTGCTCATTCTCGAGCAAAGCAACAAAACTAAACCAAAGAAATTATTAGACCACTTTCGCAGGTCACGCGATTGCACTGAGTATGTGCAACAAGCCGTTAAACCTCTAGGTTTTCCCTAGAGGAGGAGTTTTGTCTCCTAAGGGTTTCAGCAGATTACACCCATAAAATCCATAAAGAAGGAATAAATGTTAGTATTTGAAAACGCATTTTGAAAAGGAGAGATAATATTTGAAGTATTATTGTAAGAGTTCAAGTAATCTATAAGTTATGGAAAAATCGAATTTTTCATTCCTAAACTTAGTCTCTATTCAAAAACTTGTTATCAATTAAGGTAATGAGTCAAATTGTATTTCTCATCTTGTATATTATTTTACCCAAAGTCATATGCATCTTTGTGACCGTGAAATTTTAACTAAGGGTTCTTTAACTCTAACTCTTATGCCTTATTTGATTTATTTATTTTTATATTTTTAGTGCTATTATTTCTTAGTTCTATGAGGCTTTCTACTCTTCTCATGTAACGAGCCTTTAATCGGTGACTCTCAAACTAGATGGTCTTAGGGCACCGGGTGAGAAAACACCCCAAGGACTTAAAGACTCGAGCAAACAAGGACACAAAACTAAAAACTTTATTATATGGATCACTTTTAGGCGTGAATACTTATACTTTATGAGGCACAAATATCAAGCTTAATCAAAGGATATATATATATATATATATATATATATATATATATATATATATATATATATATATATATATATATATTTCTTTTATATATATATATATATTTCTTTTTATATATATATATATATAAGGCATAAGAATCTTTATTTTTGAACCCTAAGTGCGTGCATAAAGCATGCATATTTCATCAACGTAACATAATTGGTGTCTTATTTCCTACTTTTTGAGAAAAATATTTTAAAGCTCATATTTTCAATTGGCATCAATTTTCACAATTGGTATCTACTTTTTAAAATTGTTTAGAATTTAAAAATTAGTATCATAGGCTTTCACTATCTATTAAATTGGTATCATATTTAAATCATTTTGCAATTGGTATTTAAATTTTCAAAATTGATATCTTTTTTGGTGATGATAAAAAGAGAAGAATAATTTTGAGTTATTTGTTTTAGATTGATTGTTTAAGTTTTTTTTGCAGTTACCTCTTATCTATTCTCATGTTGAATGAAATATTTAAGTTATTAATATCTTTCAATTATTATTCTTTCAATTGGTTTAGAAAATTAAAATTTTAATTGTTTTCAAAATTACTTTTGGTACATATTGCCTAAATGTAAGGGAAGTTAACGTCTTCTCTATATATAAATTTATGATGAGTGTATTGTAAAAAGAAAAGATTAACCTTACTTCCCCATATCATACACATGTGTAGGGGGAGCTTAACATTTTTATCTATACATTATATATTATGCTTATGTGGGTTGACTTAGTCATCTTTTCTCCATGTAATGTATGTATGCATGGGGAGTTAACTTTATGTCTCTCCTCGTCGTAGATTTATATCGCAAATATATTTGCTTTGTTTGTTTACCTCTTTGTTGATGAGTTGACAAAAAGAGGAGAGATATTTAGAGTTTATATATGTATTGTATTTTATATTTTGCACATATGTTTACCTTGCTTGCTTTTAGCAAGGAGTGAGAAAGTAAGCTCAATATATGTATGTTCTTATATTCATGATTTGTTTGGTATTGTTTGGTATCCAGAGTTTTTATTGAATATATGTATAAATTTTATACTATGAATGAGTTAAGGAGGAGCTTTTTACAAAGCTTATCTTTAATTCATGCATATATAACTTCATGAGTTTTGTCATCATTAAAAGGGAGAGATTGTTGGCCCAAAGGCCTATCACTCTAGTTTTGATTATGATTAACTCATGTAGTTATAGTACTAATAATCTTATGTTATTTAAGTTTCAGATACTCAATAAAGAACTTAGTTGGTATTTAGCTTCAACGAAAGATTCGAAGTCAAGTTTTGAAACTAATACATAGCAATTCAAGAGCTCAAGCTTAAAGATCACATCAAGTACTCAAGAAGGAGTCTAGTTTGATAGAATCAAGTTTGGATCAAGTCTACATGGAGAAGAAGATCTTCAAGAAGACTTGAGTCTATAGTTTATGAGTTTGGATATTGTGTATAGAATATATTAGTTTTGATTGCTCAAGCTTACACACACAATAGTTTAGTTTTTAGGTTTAACCCGTTTTGTTTTCGTTTTTGGTTTCATGAATAGATTTCAACAAAAACAAGTTTACATTGATTTACACATGTATTGGATTTCATCCATATACATTGGTGCTTATATTGTGTTTAGAAACTTATTTTGATAAGTTAACTTCATGAGTTCAAGTTTTGTTTTACAAAAAGTTGTTTTTATGTTATTTATTGTTAAAAATAAGTTTATATCATTTTATATATGTGTTGGCCCAAAAGCCCATCACTCTAGTTTTGATGATGATCAACTCATGTAGTTATAGTACTAATGATCTTGTGTTTGATTAGTCTCAGATTCATGATCAAGATCTTAGTAGGTGTGTAGCTTCAACAAAGGATTTAAAGTCAAGTTTTGGAGCTAGCACGGTTTGGATTCACGAGCCTATGCATCAAGACCACATCAAGTACTCAAGAGGAGTCGAGCTCGTTGGATCGTGTTTGGACCAAGTCAAGAAGATGAGAAGACTTCAAGTGAAGACTTCATGAAGACTTGTGTCTAGGTTTCTTTTTATAAGATTTTGTTTTTAATTAAAATGTAAAGGATAGAATAGTTGGTGGATTGCTCAAGTATATCTATACACACACACTCTTGATTTAGAATGTTTTCATAAAAGAATTTTATTTTGAAAAAATACAAAAGAGTTTTCATTTTGGAAAATACCGGTTTGGTTTTTGGTATTCAAGTTTACATGTATTAACCAAAACCGTATTTAGAGCTTAATGTCAAAAACATAGATATTTCACCATGTATGTGTAGTGGATCATATCCATACACACTATGCTTTAAAAGTTGTTTAAATATCTTGTTTTTGTATTTGGAGAAGTTTGGGAAAATAAGTTTTGGAAAAATCAATTTTGGAAAAATACAGTTTTCATTTTTAGCCAAAATTTCCAAGTTACAAAAATAGTTCAATTTGTTTATAACATGCCTTGATTTTGTGCAAGCATGTTTGTTTATCATAATATAACATTGAAACTATTTTTGTAGATTTTTGTGAATTTATGGGATTTATTTAAGTTAAAATGACCAACATTTTAATCCCCAAAATTGTCAGGACTGGCTTCTGCCGGTCGACCGTCCGGTCGACCGCGCTTTGAAGTCGGTCGACCGGGCTGGTCGACCGACGTGCACAGACGTGCACGCCAGCCTGTGCTGGAGGGCCGGTCGATCGACCCGGTCGACCGTCCAGAGAGCTTTGCTCTCTGGAAATGCCCCGGTCGACGGGCCGGTCGACTGGCAGAGAGTCTGCTCTCTGTTCCAGAGGCTCGATCGACCGGCCGGTCGACCGCAGCCCCAACGGTCGGATTTCCGACCGTTGGCGGTCGACCGGGCGGTCGACCGACAGCTCTGTCTGGCCCATAATGGCTAGTTTTTGGAGCCCTATAAATTGGGCCATTTGAGGGCTGTTTTATACAAGATTTTTGGAGAGTTTTTGAGCCAGTTTTTCCAACCTTTTAAGAGGTTTTCTCCACAAAATTGAGAGCAAATATTCCTATCAAAAGGGGAGTTTATCAAGAGTGTTTTGCAAATTGATTTCCTTGAGTTTTTCACCACACATTCCATCCTTGTTTTTCTCACAAACACTTGAGCAACCCATTGACATATTCATCCTATAGGAGTGTTTTTGTGAGAGTGTTTATTGGTGATCAAAGTGTTTAGATCATCAAGAGATCTTTTCTTGTACCTTGAGGAGGCGGACAAGTGTGTTCGCGGTGTTTCGAGTTCGTGTGTGAACTCCGTGTTTGAGGTGCGGCCTCGGCGAGCTAGTGGGCTCGCGGTGTGTACGGGACTAGGGAGTCCGAGGGCTTGTAGGTGTTGCGGCACTGAGTGATCCGGTGGGATCGAGCTTAGTGGAAATCCTTCAAGTGTGAAGGCGGGGATGTAGAGCAAGTGTGCTCGAACCTCGAAACAAATCACTTGTGTTTGCGATTGCTCTTTCTCTCTCTCCCTTACTTGTTTATATCTTGCATGCTATTATTGTGCTTATCCTTACATGCTTGATATTCATATTGTGCTTAATTGATATATGCTTGGGGATTGTTTGCTAACACTAGTTTTCAACCAAGAGAGCCAACGCGGCACCTCAACTCTTATTTAGAGGAACCTTGAGGAGTTAGTCCAGAGCCCTTCATGGGGAATTCGGCTACACTCTTGTGTTGAACTTGGTGTTTAGTGTAAGAAGTTTTTAATTCTGCATTTAGTGACCATAAGATTAGCCATCACCTATTCACCCCCCCTCTAAATGATTTTACAATTGGTATCAGAGCCAAGTGCTCTTGATTTGGGTCTTACAACCTAGAGTTAAAGATCCTCATTTTAGGCTAATCACAATATTTGTACACACACCATGAATTTCATGTCACCACCCACTTTTGACATTCTTAACATCCAAATTTGGAAGGTTAAGATGTCCGTGTACCTCAAGGCCCTAGGCATTCATGGTTATTTTGCCATCACTAAAGATTCATATTGTTCTAATGGTAAAAATTTTGAGGCTAATGCAAAAGCCCTACATGCTTTGAAGAGTACCCTAAATGATGAATATTTATCTAGGGTTGCTAACATTGATTCGGCTTTTGTAGCATGGAACACCCTCACCTCTCTTGGCGAAAAAGATCAATATTATGCGGGGAGCGACTCGGATGTTGGAAGCAACACCTCCAACGTGTGCTACATGGTCCAAGGGATAACCCCCTTGAGGTAACTACCGAATCCGAGGTAGATGAAGATGTTGACATGACTTATGATGAGCTTACTTCTTTTTGTCAACAACTTCTTGAAAAATATGACATGCTTAGAAAAGAAAATAAGAAAATAAAAAATAAAATTGATTGCATGTCTAAAGAAAAGGATTCTTTTCAAACAAGATTTGAAAATGTTTTAAAAGAAAATGAGTCTTTTAAAAATAAAATTGCATGTATTGAAAAAGAAAAAGAAATTTTGAAAAATGAAAATGTTTCCTTGCTTTCTAAATTAAATGATCTTTGTGAAGGAAACACCTCTTTGAAAAATAAAATTACTTTGGTGGAAAAACAAAAGGATGTTGCTTTGCAAGAAAACAACTCTTTGAAAAGAAAAATGGTTGAAAAAGAAAAGGAAAATATTTCTAAAAAGAAAAAGAAAAATGATTCTCATTCTCATCATGCTTTACATGCCACTACTAATGAGATGAAATTTTTAAAAAATAAAATAAATTGTTTGAGCTCAACTTTGAGCACATGTGCATTTAATCATAAGAGATTGGAGACCTTGTTTTCAAAGAAACAAACTCCACATGTTCATGCACATCATCCACATCATGCATATTCACTTTTGGCACGTCATGATCACACACATACACATCATATGCATGCTAGAGTGTACAAGTGTACACATTGTGGCCGCAAAGGCCATTTAGCAAAGTTTTGTTTTGATAAGATACATCATATTAATTTTGCTAATAAGAAAAATGTTTGGGTTCCTTACAATGCTAACCCTCAAGGACCCAAAAGAAAATGGGTACCAAAATCCCCACCTTGTGTTTTTGATGTAGGTGCTGGCTCTCACAAAACGTGAGAGGGATGGTGCCTTGATGGTGGATGCACATGGACATGATGGACACATATTTGATGCACCGCTATCAAGGAGGTTTGGTGGGACAACCACCATTTTTTGGAGAATTGGAGTATAGTTCATGTATTGGTAACTATCTCTAAAACTCCTAATTTATTTACATGCTCTTTTTCATATGTGATACTTTTAGCATGTTCATGTTTTATTTGTTTTGTACTTCATGTGGTAAATACTAGTTTAAATGTAGTTTTTATTAAAACTTAGATGTATACTTGTACAAATAGTGAGCAACAAATTGATTCATATATGTTTGCACTTCATTGTTCATTTGTACTCACTATATGCACATGTATAGGCTAGTTTTGATGATATCCTCATTTACACTTGTTTTGCCTATTTTCATGTTTTTACTTCATGTATATGCAATTTTTATTCAAATCTAATAAATATACATGTATACCCGTGAGTCTCTTGCCTTCATGCAAACACGTTTAATGGACTCTTTTTATGTTTGGGATATGTATGCATATTGTTAGGATTGGATAAATCATACATATACCATGAAGTTTATTGTTTAATGAAAAATGAATTTTCATGTTTTGTTTAATAAAATAAGACTTATGATCATTTTGAGCTTCATTGATTAATTTCATGAAAATGCTAATTACATGATTCTTGAACACTCACACTTTATTTGTTTTGTCATGACCTTGGTTCATGAACATATTTTTGAGCTTTATAGTCTTTGAGTGTCATCTTTTGTGTATTTGGTATGACTCATGAAAAACATATGTTTTGATTTCATGTTTTGAAGGATCTTTAACTAGTTTTTTAAAAATTATTTTAACTAGTTATTGTTCTTCATTTGGTAGTGATTTTCAATGCTAAAATATTTTCAAATCTAATTTTGAAAACCCTACCCCTTTATGGGCGGATGGATGGGCGTGTATGCCTTGCAAACCTTATTGAAAATCCTTTACCTTGTGCATATAAAGGGTGGTAGGTTATGAGTTATATACATGATTTACATTGTTATTTTCAATTGGTATCTCAATTGATATTCATTTTGTATATACTCATATTTTGTTTCTTATATATGTATGTTTCATATCTTCCATAATATCAATTTCTATTGGTATTCTATTCCTCATACATATATATGATTTTCATGTGCTTGCTTTACAATTGATTTACATATTTAAAGCACAAAGTTTATGCTAAGCTTAATTTAAAACTTTATTTTCAATTGGTATCTCAATTGACATTTTAATAAAGCTTATGCATTGTTTTTCAATTGATATCAATACGCTTCAACTTCAAATTTGTTATAAATTTACAATTGATATCAATATGTTTGAAAAATTCAAAATTTGTAATGTTTATTTACATTTGGTATCTTAAAATTGTTTTACTAAGATATCTCAAAATTTGTTTTATTAAGAAAAATTCAAAATTTTGAAGAAAATTAAAAATGTTTTGATGTGCATTGCCTATATGCAAGGGGAGCTTAACATCTCTTCTACATATAGATTCATGTTGAGTGTATCTTGTATTGAGGAGCTTGACAACTCTTCTTTATATGATACACGTGTGTAGGGGGAGCTTCACATCTCCTCTTATGCATTACAGATTATGTGTTATGTGAATTAGGGCTTGTCATCCCTTCTTCATGTAATGCATATATGTAGGGAAGCTAACTTAGTGTCTTCCTCTTCATGAATGTATATCGCATATAACCTTTTATTGATTTGTTTGATGTCACCCCTTTATTGATTCTATATTTCGGACAAAAAGGGGGAGAAATATTTGATGATTTTGTTTTTACTTTAACCCCTTTGTTGATGATTGACAAAAAGGGGGAGAAGTATTTGGTATATATGCATGTTTTCCTTACTTTATTCATAAAGGAGGAAGTAGTATTTATGTTTATGCATATATGTTTTGTTTTACAAATAGGAGAAAAAGAATTTGATGTGTTTTATGCTTAATTGGCATGTTTATCTCCTTACATTTGCATACATGTTTATGAGCATTCATTGCATATTTATTTGTTTATTTGTTATGCATGAGTTAAGGGGGAGCTTCTTTGAAGCTTTACTTTAATCCGTGCATATATAACTTCATGAGTTTTGTCATCATCAAAAAGGGGGAGATTGTTGGCCCAAAGGCCCATCACTCTAGTTTTGATGATGATCAACTCATATAGTTATAGTACTAATGATCTTGTGTTTGATTAGTCTCAGATTCATGATCAAGATCTTAGTAGGTGTGTAGCTTCAATAAAGGATTTAAAGTCAAGTTTTGGAGCTAGCACGGTTTGGATTCACGAGCCTATGCATCAAGACCACATCAAGTACTCAAGAGGAGTCGAGCTCGTTGGATCGTGTTTGGACCAAGTCAAGAAGATGAGAAGACTTCAAGTGAAGACTTCATGAAGACTTGTGTCTAGGTTTGTTTTTATAAGATTTTGTTTTTAGTTAAAATGTAAAGGATAGAATAGTTGGTGGATTGCTCAAGTATATCTATACACACACACTCTTGATTTAGAATGTTTTCATAAAAGAATTTTATTTTGGAAAAATACAAAAGAGTTTTCATTTTGGAAAATACCGGTTTGGTTTTTGGTATTCAAGTTTACATGTGTTAACCAAAACCGTATTTAGAGCTTATTGTCAAAAACATAGATATTTCACCATGTATGTGTAGTGGATCATATCCATACACACTATGCTTTAAAAGTTGTTTAAATATCTTGTTTTTGTATTTGGAGAAGTTTGAAAAAATAAGTTTTGGAAAAATCAATTTGGAAAAATACAGTTTTCATTTTTAGCCAAAATTTTCAAGTTACAAAAATAGTTCAATTTGTTTATAACATGTCTTGATTTTTGTGCAAGCATGTTTGTTTATCATAGTATAACATTGAAACTATTTTTGTAGATTTTTTGTGAATTTATGGGATTTTATTTAAGTTAAAATGACCAACATTTTAATCCCCAAAATTGTCAGGACTGGCTTCTGCCGGTCGACCGTCCGGTCGACCGCGCTTTGAAGTCGGTCGACCGGGTCGGTCGACCGACGTGCACAGACGTGCACGCCAGCCTGTACTGGAGGGCCGGTCGACCGACCCGGTCGACCGTCCAGAGAGCTTTGCTCTCTGGAAATGCCCCGGTCGACCGGGCCGGTCGACCGACAGAGAGTCTGCTCTCTGTTCCAGAGGCTCGGTCGACCGGCCGGTCGACCGCAGCCCCAACGGTCGGATTTCTGACCGTTGGCGGTCGACCGGGCGGTCGACCGACAGCTCTGTCTGGCCCATAACGGCTAGTTTTGGAGCCCTATAAATTGGGCCATTTGGGGGCTGTTTTATACAAGATTTTTGGAGAGTTTTTGAGCCAGTTTTTCCAACCCTTTTAAGAGGTTTTCTCCACAAAATTGAGAGCAAATATTTCCTATCAAAAGGGGAGTTTATCAAGAGTGTTTTGCAAAGTGATTCCTTGAGTTTTTCACCACACATTCCATCCTTGTTTTTCTCACAAACACTTGAGCAACCCATTGACATATTCATCCTATAGGAGTGTTTTTGTGAGAGGTTTATTGGTGATCAAAGTGTTTAGATCACCAAGAGATCTTTTCTTGTACCTTGAGGAGGTGGACAAGTGTGTTCGTGGTGTTTCGAGTTCGTATGTGAACTTCGTGTTTGAGGTGCGGCCTCGGTGAGCTAGTGGGCTCGCAGTGTGTATGGGACTAGGGAGTCCGAGGGCTTGTAGGTGTTGCGGCACCGAGTGATCCGGTGGGATCGAGCTTAGTGGAAATCCTTCAAGTGTGAAGGCGGGGATGTAGAGCAAGTGTGCTCGAACCTCGTAACAAATCCCTTGTGTTTGCGATTAATCTTTCTCTCTCTCCCTTACTTGTTTATATCTTGCATGCTATTATTGTGCTTATCCTTACATGCTTGATATTCATATTGTGCTTAATTGATATATGCTTGGGGATTGTTTTCTAACACTAGTTTTCAACCAAGAGAGCCAACGCGGCACCTCAACTCTTATTTAGAGGAACCTTGAGGAGTTAGTCCAGAGCCCTTCACGGGGAATTCGGCTACACTCTTGTGTTGAACTTGGTGTTTAGTGTAAGAAGTTTTTAATTCCGCATTTAGTGACCATAAGATTAGCCATCACCTATTCACCCCCCCTCTAGGTGATTTTACAATATGCATTGGATTATATCCACACACATTGAACTTCAATTGAGTTTGGATAATTTGTTTTTGTATTTATGAAATTTTGGAAAAATATTATTTTCTATTTAAAAGTTTGGTTTTTAGAAAATATTGTTTTGGTTTCAAGATTGAATTTCTATCTCTCAAAAACAAGTTCACATGTTAGTAATATATCATGCCCTGCTTCCCAAAATACGCTTGAGTAGAGACGCAACGCTAGTCAGCTACGCATATACGCAAGAAAAATACCTCACATATACGCGCTAAGTGTTAAGTAACCTGAACAAGCTACAAAAATCTACTATGATAAATCATGATCACTGCAATAATACATATAAATGTCCACATATGATAACAAAGAATACAAAAATGTAATAAACAATGAGTCTTATTTACAGGAATTAAATGAAACAACAGCATTAAAAGAGAGTCAAGAATACCAATAATCAAGTAGAGGGAAATTCCAGCTCCTCATGATGCGATGAACACCTGATCAATGAAATAAAACATCTAATATCTGGATGTACAAATCTAGGATCGTCAGACAGTGACCTAATAAGTGTGTAAAAAGAGGGGAAGGTGCTCGTGCATATGAATAGTGTGTATATATCACTATACTAATATGAAAACATGGAATAAAGAATGTCATGAATAAAATTGTAAATAAGAGGTAACTTATAACTGTAAAATGAACAACTGATATCAAAAAGATGTGATTTACCATATGTCTCTAGTCTGGTTGGTATTATTAATCTAACTAATGTAGTACTTAGTTGCGTCCCATACCATAGTTGTTTTTCCCACACATCAAATAAGGTTATTGTTATTGTAACTGCCTGCAAATGCAGTGCATGTGTTTCAAAAGGGTATCGTGCCTGTCGGTTACCATAGTTTAACACTCCTGGTGCTGAACCAGGACGGACCGCAAGGCCCAAATAACTGAAGACCAAAGCCTCACATAAAAGAACAACTGATGTGGCGTCTAGTCTGGGCAAAACCCTAATAACTGAGAACTGAATAACTAAATAATTTGGTAGCCAGTACTATCTTGGTTCCCGATGGTGGAACCTACAACTCAGTATACCATAACAAGTCCTTCCAAAATACACGTGTGCATTATCAGGCAATTACTCCTTTTCCCAGGTTATGGTGTCTTTTATTAACAAGCAATAATATAAGTTGTTATAAAAATGAAATAATGATCGGATATGTCCAACAACTTTATGTCAATAATAGCTGATAACTGAAAACTAGTATCTGATAACTGACAATTGAATAACTGAATAACTAATAACTGAAATCTAAATACTGGAGATATAGAGTCACTAATCACAACTATTGAGCGTAATTTTGTCACATTTTCATGCCCATATTTATCAACCATTTGTTTATAAATAATGCTACTCGGGTATTTTTAGTCTATTTTGTAGACAAAGTTATTAGGGGAAGACTGGACCACAAAAGCACTCTTTCGAGACCATAAAGAGCGTTAATAGGAGTTGAAGGCAAGATAAGAGGTTTGGCACTGCTAGAATCGCTCTACTATGTCTAAAACTTGCATCAAAGATCAATTCGGTAGAGTTCGAGACCAGTTTAAGTGAAAACGTAATTTTACAAAAGTTAGGGGCTTAAACGCAAAATGTACAGAGATGCAAAAGTACAAAATTAATTTAACAATTCTCCTTGTAATTTTGTAACTATTTTGGACTTTCATGTAAAATAGCCAAACCTAGGTTATAAATATACATGTTAGGGTTTGGGGAACTTGGATTTTGGCCATTTTCTCAAATTTCTGCAATTTTCTTCAGAAGTTATTTTCTTCCTTAGGAGACCGATTTGTTTTGGAGGCCGAATTTCCTTTAATATAGAGTTTTCTTTGTTTCTTAAAAAGAAGAAGAAGAAGAAGAAAAATAGGCGCCTGCAGAGGCGCCATTGAGGGGCGCCTTCAGAGAGGCGCGATTGAATAGGGCACCTCCAGAGAGAGTTGAGAGTGGGGTACACCACTCAAGGCATTATAGCACATAGAAATAATTTCATTGGAGCATTGGTGGGGTCCACTTGCTTGCAATTGGTTGAGGGGTTTTGCTTTGGCTGCAAATTTATGCAAAGAAGACATGAAGCCTTCTTCACATGCGTGAGTGGTGGCAGGGCCACATTCAGGTAATCGATGTGTTAGCAATTTATTTAGTTGAGTTTAATTAATTGGTTTGATTTGCTTAATGAATTTAACTAGTTTACTTATTTTAATTGATCTGATTATTTATTTTCTGTAATTAATAGATTAATTATTGAGACATGCTTTATTCACTAGAACATATTGTTATTAATTTCATCATGAGTAGCTAAAATTTGTCTAAAGCGTCGAGAGGAGATGAACCTAGGCTAGATTATCTTGTGATCAATATTAGATCTCCTATTTAGGGCTGAAAACTCACCAGTTGACCTACTACTTTTAGGAGATTATTTCTAAAACGACTGGTTATTTGACAGGCTATGTATAGGGGGTTAATGATCCATGCTTAGGGTTTTTTCCTTTATGTTATTTGTTTAATTTAGTTAATTTATCTTTGATGGATCATATAACTGAATAATACCATGTGCTTAGATCTAGTGTTCAAACTTACTTTGCCTAATAGAAATAGAGATTTTGGTGACTAACAACAGACTAGTATGAAGAAACGAAATTGACCACTTGATGCCAGTTTAGGGGATTCAACCCTAGGTGCTTGACTTTTCTAAATTAACACATAGTTCAGAACAAAACTATCCCAAAACTTTTTACTCAATTCGCCTAAAAGTGTTGAAACCAAAAGAACCATCTGTCCCTGTGGATCTACCCTCAAGTGCTACATCGAACGACCGTGCGCTTGCGGTATTTTAAAACGAGGAGACAGAAATCTCCCCATCAACAACTGTGTCACTAAACTCTAATAACTGATACAGATATCTGACAACTGAATATATCATATGATCATCGATGTCAATGAAATCGCTCTCACAATAACTCTATCTCTATAACTGAATAACTGAATAATCAAAGAACTGATCACTGAACTAAAATATATTGAATATCCTCAAAGTCAAACTAAATCAGTGGTTACTGAAATTATAAATAACGAGTAGAACATCCTCAAGCAATATGGAATCTAGAATATCCCTACATCTAATAATCAACATCAATAAGATCATCAATACTCAGGCAAACTAATCAGTGAATCCGAAAATACTTACAACTATTAATCCAACTAAACCAATCATATCTAAATACTGATCAAGATCTAATAAAAAAATGTAAATCTCAGATCAACTCAAACTCTAACTAAGTTCATATAAGTCCAAGTATCAAGAAGATCAGTCTCTTAATAAAGTAATATTATATATAATCCACTCTCAAAATACAAATGAATCCCCATCTTATTTATCTCAAATACAGGTCTGATAAATAATTCACATGAGATATACACCTCTATTTCAACCAATCATACTCAAGATCAACCTAATGTCATACTAATATTATCACAACTACACATGAAATGATAGATCTCTAATGTCTCAGTATTAAAATACGGAGTCCATATATATTTTAACATCATGATTACATCTAACAATTATCTGTGGTATATCTAAACTCTCATACGGTATAATAATTCATATCCAATAATCCACTACATGACTGAAGCATTCACTATTCAATTAATCCAATATCCTGATCAAAATAGTTGTAAGATCCCTAGTTAGAAATACTGTATTTTGATTTTCCTATTTGATTTACCGATTATTTTTGTTTAATCAACTTAATTTATTATTATTATTACTACTTATTTTAGTAGTAGTTGTTATTAATATTGGTGATTACCATTATTAGTGTTGCTATTGTTACTGTTATTTATTATTATTAGTATGGTCATGTAATGTTATTGGCATTATTATTATTAATATTTTGGTTAAGTAATGTTGTTGTTAATATTGGATTATTATTTTGTAGTGGCATTTGTAATATTTCCTTTCCCTTGATTTTTATTCATGCCTTATCCCTTGTCCCTATACCCGTTATCTGATCCAAACCCTTGACCCATTATCTGATCCTATATCCATTACCCAAATCCAATTCAAGACCCAATACCCACTACCCATTAACCTATTTGGAGCCTAACCCGCAACCGTTGTCACAAACCCGAACCCATTAGATTATACCCTCAACCCAATAGCATACCCGTTACCCAACACCCATTAACCCAAATTAGATCCTACATATATAATCTATCATAAACCCTAACCTAATCCCTTCCCCTAATCCTTTTCTCCTTTTTCATCCAGCCGCAACCATCACCATGGCCGCCCCCCTACAGATCTGCGGCAGCAACAGCAGGCGCAACTCCAGCTGTGCACCTCTCCACCTCAGGCTGTCCCACCACCGCAGCAGCCCACGCGGCAGCACAGCGCCCGGATCTCCTCCCCTCCCTTCAGCAGCAGCGCGCCCAGGCAGCAGCAGCAATGGCAGCCTCTTCATTTGGCCACGTGCAGCCCTGCAGACCAGCGCCCGAGTCTCCCCAGCAGGCCGCCCCACCTCCTCCACGGAAGCAGCACACCAGCGCCCGGATCTCCTCCCCTCCCTTCAGCAGCAGCGCGCCCCACGGTAGCAGCTCAAGCCGCAGGCATCACCTCCTCCCTTGGCGCAATTCAGGCCGCCTATTCCTCCACCAGCACGGCACAGCAGATCCGAAGCCCACCAGCGCCCCTCCTCCCCTCCTCGGCAGCACAGCAGCAGCCGGGCAGCGTCAAGATCCACCGGAGCAGCAGCGCCCCTTTCCCCTTCGGCAGCGCAGCAGGACGCCCAGCCGGATCCCCCTCTTGGTTGGCAGCGCGCGCAACCCTCCGGCGAGACCGGCAACATCCGCGAGCTCCTCCTCCGCAGCAGAACCACCAGCCCAAGCCTCCTCCTCCTGCCGCCAGCACCCCTCCAGCAGCACAACAGGCCGCCGGAGCTCCTCCCTGTGGCACCCCGGCAGACTCTTCATTTGGCTGTCGCACTTCCTTGGCTTCTCCCCCATGCCGCAGCTCCGAGGCCCCCTTTTCCTCCGGCTGTCGCTCCCACTCGAATGGCAGGCCCAGCCCCTGCTGGTGCCCCCATGTAATGGTCGCGACTCTCTCCCTTTCCCTCTTGCAATGAGTTTAGTCCATTCTCTCTCTTTTATTATTTGCGTGTGTTGTGTGCTTAAATATGTTTTGTGTTATATATTTCATGTGAGTGTTCATTCTTATGTATTTACCGTTGTTGGTATGCTTTACATGTTGCCTTTATCATTTTATGTGACTTTCCGTTATATTTTACTAGTTTGATTATTTGTACCACTTCATGAGACATCCATGAGTGTCCACTTTATTCATGTAGGGCCTGTTTGGTTGAGGGTGGAAGTGAGGAATTGAGAAAGTGGTAATATTTCCCTTTGGAACTTGGGAATTGGTTAGTAAGTTTTTCGGTGTTTGGATGTTATTGGGAAGTATGATTTGGAAAATGTTTTGTCTTTTCCGGTGTTTAGACGGTAATGTGAAAGTGGAAGTGGAAAAGTTGACCACAAAGTTGACCGTAAAATAATATTAAAATAAAAATTAATTAAGAAAAATAAAAAATGGACTGTAATTAGAATGCAAGTGAAATTTATATGATAAAAAAATTAACTGTTTTGTGCTACAACTCATTACAAATGAGATTTACATGACCACAAAATTAACTGTAGCACTCTGAAAGTGAGGAAATGATTGTGTAAAAGAGAAAAGAGAAAAGAAAAGGGGTGTTTGGATAGATAGGGAAGTGAGCAATTATACTTCCCTATTTCCTTACTTCTGTCCACTTCTTTGCAACCAAACAGCCCCGTAGTTGATATCTACTTGTATTAGCTTCTTGTGTTGGTAGTTTATCGTTGTTGGCTTAGGCCTAGTTTTGATATGCCTTTAGACTGTGACTTGACTCGATCTATTGATTGGATAGATTAAGTACATAGTTGAGCATTAGATATATAAGGATCTTGTATTTGGACATTGAGATATTAGAGTTATATCATTTCATGAATAGATGATTACTGTTTCGGACTGGAACTAATTGTAAAGGAACTTAGACTGTACACTAGGTTGATCTTATGTTGGATTGGTTCATGATTGTGGTTTACGATCTACAATTTATCTGAACAATTATCAGACTTAATATTCCTTACTTAAAGATAATTCAGTTAAGAATTTATTCGGGTATTTGAGGACAGATGATATATTTCATGTAGAGTATTTTTCAGACTTGTTATTCTTTCATTGGTAATAACTTAGGTGATGATTCATTCAGATATTGATGACGGACTTGTTATGATGTTAGAGATTGAATTTCTTGATGCTTGGATCAATATATGGACTTAGTTGGAGTTTGGGTTGAACTTGAATTTATGTTATTTACATTGGATATTGATCAGTATTTAGATGTGACTGTTTTAGTTGGATTGTGATTTATATCGATCTTGAGTTAGAGTTAATCTAGAATTTACATTCTTTATATTGGATCTTGAACTCATTAAGATAGGTTTGACGTAGCTGGATTTACAGTTGTGAGTATTAGGATTTATTTAGATGATATTTTGTTGATGTTGAGTATCGGAAGTAGATATTCCAGACCATAAGTTGTTTGAGGATGTTTTCTATTTAGATATGATTTCAGCATGTGTTGACTTGTTGATCTCGAGGATATACCATATGCTTCATGATTAGTTAATGATTACTTCAGTTAATAGAAATTGAACTATTGTGATAGTGATCTATCCGATATTAGTGATCCTCTATTTCAGAGTTATCAAATAGCAGTTATCAGTTTATCAATTATTGGTGAGACTATTTGTTGGTGATCATATTACGTGTTCGGAGTTTATAGCAGTTGGTAGATATCTGTATCAGTTACTAGTTATTTATGACACTATTGTGTTATTGGCTTTATCTCTAGTATTCTATTTCAGATGTCAGATATTAGTTGTCAGATACTCAGTTGTCAGATATCAGTTGTCAGTTGTCAGATGTCAGATTATCAGCTAGTATTGACATCAGCAGTTGTTGGAGATATCAGTTACTATTACATATTAACTCACATTGATTGCTTATTAATAAAAGACACCATAACCCGGGGAACAGGGGTAATTGCCTGATGATGCATGTCGTGTATTTTGGAAGGACTTATTATGGTACCGAGTTGTGGGTTCCAACCATGGGGAACCAAGGTAGTACTGGCTACCTATTCAGTTGTCAGTTGTCAGGGCTATGCCCGGATTACGGCGCCACACAAATTGTCCTTTCGTGTGGGGTTGTGGTCTTCAGTTGTCAGAGCC
This sequence comes from Agave tequilana, assembly GCA_038442645.1. Lineage (NCBI taxonomy): Eukaryota > Viridiplantae > Streptophyta > Magnoliopsida > Asparagales > Asparagaceae > Agave > Agave tequilana. The sequence continues at coordinate 35,400 of JAVJIF010028320.1, read as the reverse complement.
TTGCGGCTTGTCTTGGTTCAGTGCCAGGGGTGTTAGACCGTGGTACCGGGCATGCACGGTACTCTTTCAAAACACATGCACTACATTGGCAGGCAGTTACAACAAAGATAACATTGTTTGATATGTGGGAAAACAGATGTGGTATGGGACACAGCTAAGTACTACATTAGTTAGGTTAATAATAACCAATCAGACTAGTGACATATGCTAGGTTACACATTCAGATATCAGTTGCTTGTTTACAGTTGTGATAGTTGTCTTTTATCTTCATACCTGTTGTTATACAGTTATACTATAGTTCAGTTATTTATCATATTATTTAGTTTCTCATATCTGCAGTTATTCCTGTTATTATTTGTGCACATTGTTTATATGCACGAGCTTTTCCTTTACACACACACACACACTCACCAGGTCGCTTTCTGACGACCCTGAATTTGCACGTCCAGATATTGGACAGTTTGTTTCTATGTGCAGGTTTTCGTTGAGACCGTACGCTTCGCGAAGAGCTGGAGCTTCTCCCTATTCTATTCTGGTACACTTATCTTTCTAGCCTTCATATTATTTCCTGATTATTGTTATATCAGATCCAGTCGTTATTCTAGCTCTTGATTCATATGATATCATGCGTATTTGCTTATATGTGATATTGCAGTATTCATGATTTATTACAGTTAGATTTATACCTTGTTTCGGGTTATTTAAGGCTTAGCGCGTATACGTGAGGTATTTTCCTTGCGTATATGCGTCGCCGACTCATGTCGCGTCTCCGCTCCAGTGTATTTTGGGAAGCGGGGCGTGACAATAGTCAATCATCAGAACCGAACTCAAATCATAATACTGCGATCGTTTCAAACATCAAAAATCAGTCAAACTAACTAACTAACAGAATAACTAATAATGACACGAAACATAATTATTCACATAAAATGATAAATTATATTGGACAAATTAATATAAACAAATACAACAAATATCTCGATAATTTATAATAATAAAATGCACCAATATAATAAACCAATAAATTAAACACTACGTAAAAAACGATAAACAAATAACAACGCAATAAGCAAACACTCACATGAAATGATATGGTTCTGGGTCTGAATCGCCATCAGGTCTCCACTGCACGAACCGGTACGGATCTCTGAATCATCTCGTATGTCGGTCTTCGAATCACCCGGCATATCGGCACTCTGCGAATAAGAATCCGAATCGGGTCCGAGTCTTGGTCTTCTGTTACGGGGTTCAGATTGCATGAGTAGGTCCGTATCGATGTAACATACAAACAACACACATAAAGAGGGGGGCTGAGAGATATAGGGGGAGAGAGAGATACAGAGACATACCCATACATGTATAACACGAACACGTATACATATCCACGTATACAACACATACACACTCTTACACGCACACCTAAACACATATGAACTCACGCACGCACACGCATACTGAATACATACATTCACACATGTACACACACCTATGGATGCTCACTCACACAAATACACACGTACACTAATACATACACATACACATACACACACACGCACCCAACTACACACATATCTACACATAAATACACACTCTACACATACACGTGCACACACTCATATACACAAATACACACATACACACTCACGCATGTACACACACTACCACATACATACTTACAAATATACACTAACACATACACAAATATATAGAGAGAGAGAATAACACGAGAGGGGGGGAAACTCCAGCCATGGGGTACCCATGGCCTGCGGTGGCTCTGGTGCGCCGGTAGAGACTGAGGTGGGGAGAAGTAGAGCTTGAGCTCACGCGATGAAGGGGTGGTGCTGCCGAGGAGGTGGCCGCAGCTCCGGCGAAGGAAAACGAGGCTCGGCCAGGAGTAATGGTGGAGAAGAGAGGGTTGTGCTCGGTGGCAAGGGCATGGCGGCGGTTGTGGGTGGTGCACAAGGGAGAGAGCAGTTGCCGTGGGGGGAAGGAGGCTGCCGGAGACAACCATGGCACATGGGTGCAGATGGGTAATCGGGGGAAAATCACGTACGAAAAGTGTATGTTTTGAAATCAATAGTGAAAAGTACGTGCTTTGGCTTCCACGATACTTCCATTATATCATAGAGGCTAAAACGAGTCGAATCCACAAGGACGGGAGGCGATAGAAGCTTACACGGTATGTTCACGTGTATGTTAAGTGTTCTTTAATGTTTTAAAGAATGAAAAGAAAAGAAAACAAAGAATGAAAAAGAAGTACGGTGAAAACAAAGAAGTGAGAAACATAGAAGAATGGTATTTGTGATTTTATTTTTATATCTAAAACAAAGTAAAAAGATAAAGAAAACCCATAGCTACTAATTACTAATGGCTCCACTAACATGCTAACCTCTTAGTGATAGTTGCCTCACATGTATCCTTGGCAATCACTAGTCCTTGGTTCAGGACCGTTTCAAAAACATGACCTATATGATAAATTTCACATCTAAACTCAACAAAATAAGTGCAAGCTACACTTAAACCATCAAAATTAAATAAGAGTAAGCATGGAGTAAAGTAATGTTTGCTTGTTAGAGAATTAGGATGTTAGAGTGTCAGAATCTATCATCACGAGCCATCAATGGCTCTTGCAAGAGCAAGGCCAAGTAGAGGCTATTAGATTCATGTGGATTATCAAGTAAGAAGTTAGTAAGTTAGTGGTTAGTAGTTAGCTACCATGAGAGAAAATTAGCTAAACATGTAAAAGGAGTTAAAGAGAAGAAAATAAGGAGAGATAAAGAGAGCACCTTTCATAAATTGTCACCTTCTATTACAAGCACTCTAGCTTTCCAACTATGTACCACTCTCTCTCTCTTATTACAAGATCCACAAGAAATGAAAAATACAAGGGAGAAAGAAGAACAACAACTAAACTAAAATACCCTAAACTATAACAAAAGGAAAACCCTAAAAACTAACCTAAAAGCACATCAAAACTCCTCCCCCATGCTATGAAAATCCCAGGGTATTTATAGGCGAACAGGGGCATCAGGGTACAGATACGGAGCTGCGCGTCAAATCTTGACGCGCGGCTCCATAAAAGAGCCACGAAAATGCGGCTTTGGCCGCGGAAACGCGGCCATAGTGTGGCCGCGCGCGCGAAGCAGCCTGCCGCGCGCTGTCACGTCGCCCCCTATCTGCTGTACATTCTGATTTCTAGATATGGGCGCCCAGTTTTGACAGATTCACCCTCCAAAGTCAATGGCTATCTTTATAGGCTTTTAATCACCAATTAAATGGTAATTTTGTGTCTTCTTCTTCATTTCACACCATGAACCTAGAAATATGTAAGAGAGGTATTATTAACAGGATTTAATATTAAATAAATGTGAAGATTTGGTATGAAATATGTAATTTTAGAGACTAATCACACCCCCACACTTATCTTTTGCTCGTCCTGAGCAAAACTAAAAACTAAGAAAATTATTACACCACTTTCGCAGGTGACGCGATTGCACTGAGTATGTTGATTGAGGCTAAACCTGCACATAAAAATAAAGAATTTCAGATTTAGAATGAAGACGTGCAAGTGCTCAATTCTTACCGCTATAGCAAGTGGCTATGCGGGTCGTGATCCACAAGGAGGGTTTTGAGATAGAAGCATTCACGGTTCTTTATTGAAATCTTAATGAAGACAAAACGAAAGTTCTTCTTTGTTTTTGAGAAATAAAAATGAAAGAAGAGTTAAAGGTTAAAGTTAAAAAGAAAGCGATAGATGAAGAAGGTGGAGAATCAGAAAACGATGAAAGCGATTATGTACAAATAAATCGGAAAAGAATGAAAGAAGATTTGGAAGATGTGGTAATCTATACTAAAGAAATAAAAGAAAAGAAAGAAGGTTGAAGAAATACTTACCTAATTTAATTTATGACTTACTTGGAAACCTTTGCATGTTCTACCTTACTTTGGAGGCGTTCAACGCATAGGTCATAAGATCGAGCTCAGTCCCCGTTCGTATGATATCATCAAGCGGCGCAAGAATGAAGTGATACGGATCTTGAGGAGGAGAACGTCTTCATGAACTATCGTTGGCACTCACACAACATCGTTATACTTATGCTTCTGGCTTCACTTGCAAACTCATCAAAAACAAAGGAGGTAAAGTAGAAAGAGGAGGAAGGAAACAAAAGAAAATACGAACATAAAAAGAAGCATTTACCTTTATTACTTGCAGAAACAATGGAAGAAAGGAGGAGGGTACATCGGTGTCACTCTCAACATAAGCCTCTCTCTCTTACTTACATGAATCTTCATCTAACCTAAGCTTACATACAAATTACATAAAAAAAAAAGAAAAACCTAAACTACAAAGATTGAAAACTAGGCTAAATCCTATCTCTGCATGGTCGTCTTTTTTCAACGCAAAGACTGCCTTTTTATAGGCATAACCCACACGAGGAGGATCCCGGGGAGATCGGGGGAGCAAACCCTCCCCCTAACTCCCCAACCAAGCCGCGGAAACGCGGCTTTGGCTGTGTTTCCGTGGCCAGGGTGTGGCCAGATGGCCACACCCTGTTGGTGGGTCTCTCTGGGATTTCCTTCTGCATTTATCTTCAGTTGGTTTCTTCGTTTGAGTCCAGGTTTCTGACGAAATGGCCTTGGATTCTTGGGTTTAACCGATCGATTCTGAGAGGATTCTTCTCAACCGGTTTTCAACCTCTTGATTTTGTCCTGATTTACTGAGTGCGAATTAATTCTGATTTAATTCAGAATTTTGGTGGGCTTTGGGCTCATTTCTCTTCATCTCCTTAAAGAAAGGGCCTGCAAATAAATTAAGCATTTAATTAGAACAATGCAGATTTTATTCTATAATAAGTATGGAAATATGATACTAAATATGCAATATTAGCGACCAATCACACCCCCATACCTATCTTTTGCTCGTCCTCGAGCAAAACAACTAAACTATACTAAGGATTATTAGACCACTTTCGCAGGTCACGCGATTGCACTGAGCATGTGCAACAAGCCGTTAAACCTCTAGGTTTCTCCTAGAGGATGAGTTTTGTCTCGTGAGGGTTTTCAGCGGATTGCACCCACAAAATCCATAAAGAAAGAGAAATAAAGAGTTAGTATTTTCGAAAAGCAGTTTGAAAGAGAAAAATATTTGAAATATAATTGTAAGATTTAAGCAATCTATAAGTTATAGGAAAACTGAATTTTTCATTCCTAAACTTAGTCTCTGTTCAAAAATTTGTTATCAATCAAAGTAAGGAGTCAAATTGTGTTTCTCATCTAGTCTATTACTTTACCCTAAGTTATATGCACCTTGTGACTGTGAAAATTTTGACTAAGGGTTCATTAACTCTAACTCTTATGCCTTATTTATTTATATATATATATATGTTTTTTTTCTTTTTGGTGGTATTATTCCTTAGTTCTATTAGGCTTTCTAATCTGCCCATGTAACGAGCCTTTAATCGATGACTCTCAAACCAAATGGTCTTAGGGCACCGGGTGAGAAAACACCCCAAGGACTTAAGGACTCGAGCAAACAAGGCCACAAAACTAAGGATTTTATTATATGGACCACTTTTAGGCGTGAATACTTATGCTTTATTAGGCACAAATGCCCAGCTTAATCAGGGAATTTTTATATATATATATTTTTTAAACTTATCTAATCATCTTTCGCATAAATACTAAGGCTTGCTTAGGCCAAAGCACCTAGCTAGTCAATAATTAGATTTGTTTATCTTTTTTTTTTATAAGGCATAAGAATCTTTGTTTTTGAACCCTAAGTGTGTAAGTGTATGAAGTGTGCATATTTCATTAAGGTAAAGATCAAGACTAAATTACTTTGACAAATTTTCTTCCTAACCCTAAAAATCAAACAAATAATCTTATTTTGACCAAGTATAAGAAATCCTAATTTGGATTTTCCTATTCCATAAAATTAACTTAATTTCTTACAAAAAATATGTCAAAATATTGTTTCTATTTTCCAAAAAGTTTTTAAAAGTAAAGAAAATTTTAATTTTTTTTTAAAAAAAGAAAAAACCTAAGTTATGTTAGACCCTCCCCCACACCTATCTCATGCATTGTCCTCAATGTATGAATTAATGCATAGATGCTTTAAAAAGAAGAAAGGAAGGAAAATGTTACCATAAGGTGGTGGTTCCGGTGGTGGTCTGATTGGTCCACGAAATGTGGCCCAATCAACTTTTCGTGGGGTTCGGAGGAACCCACCAGAAATTTCACTAATATAACCCATTAAAATTGTGTATCCATAAAGGATTTTTATTAAGTATTTGACCCCATCTAATTTCCAAATTCCATAACTGATTTCAGAGTCAAATTTGTCAACCACCTCGTCCCAAAATGGAGTATGAAATGATAGAGCGGTTGACTTGGACTCAGGAAGTATAGGAACTAATACCGACTCAGGAAGGTGACTTAAGTCAAGTAAAGGTTCAGGAGTCGAGACTGGTTCAAGAAGTGTGTCCAAGTCAAGAAGTTAAAACTCAAGTCCACATTGATTTTCCAACAATGGAATGTGACTTAATATTGGTGATTCATGTTCAGGAATGATAGGTGGGGGAATCAAAACTGACTCTAACATATTACTCAAGTTTGGTAACAAAACAGGAGTCAAGATTGATTCAGAAAGTTGAACTGGATCACAGATTTGAAAATCTAGGTCACATATCTCATTGAGTTCAATATCAAAAAAAATGAGAACTTTCCAATTTGTCAATAGGATTTTCAAAAGTGTAAAATTGGTCAAGTTCAAGATGATCATCAAAAATGGGTGATTCAATTTCATGATGAATTGGCACAGGATCCAATGTTGACTCGGGGAAAAGATTAAAATCAGGTGAAGATACCGGAGTCATTATTGAATCAGGAAGTAAAATTGAATCCCTAAGTTGGGGTTCATGATCATATTCATTTTCAAGTTCGATTTCAGGCAAGGGATAACTTGCCAAACTATCAATATTATTTGGAGTTTGGGCAAGTTCAAATGACTGTTCTGAAATGGAACCTTGATTTCTAAAACTACATGACTCTTCGGCTCTAACAGAATGGTTAGTGACATCAGAACTGGTCAAACGGTGAGAACGTAGAGATTCGACCATCATATCTATGTCACGATTTCGAGCATTTTGAGCATGAGTCATGGCTTCAAGCATCTTTTCATAGTTGATGGATTCATTGTTTTGATGAAAAGATGAAGTGTTGTCTTGGAAGTGGTAGTGAAATTGTGAGTCCATCAGATTTTGTGATTGTTGTTTGGACTCACGCATACTCCTTTCCAAAATTGATGGTTTTCTATTTTGGACTGGTGGAACTGAGTATGACTCTGGGGATATTGTGGACTAGGTGGATAAGGGGGACAAGTTGGTTGAAAATTATGCTCGGGGGAGGTGAATCCCCTGACTCGGTGAAGAGTTAAAATTATTATGGAAATTATAGTTATTAGATTGGGGGCATGGGTTATATTGATTCGGATAAGACCAATCCGGCACACTAGGTTGGTTAAAGTCATGATATGCATAGTTGGTAATATCCGAAAATGAACTCGGTGTGTAATATGGATTATTATTAAAGTTGAAAAAAATTATTATTATAAGCCATATCACACAATAGAATACAAAAAAGAAAGAAAAAATAAACAAATAAGCAAACAAATAAAAAGAGAAAATTCTAACTAAGTTAGGGTAGACCTATGACCTAGACGACTCCTAACTGATTAGACTGTCCACGGGAGGTCTAATGCAGACTTTGACCACAAGCTAATCAGTCAGGTCAGGGCAAGGTTGGTGGGAGGTTTTCCGTCAAAGACGTTCCTTAATTAAATAACCACCAACCTTCGGGCTTTCGGCCCTTAATCCCTTTCCTCGACACTGATTTTGCAGGAGTCAAATTCCAACACCTTACCCCTTAGGATAATCTCCTAATTGAGTCCGAGATGTCCCTAGGGCCAACGTCTACTCATTTTTAGTTAGGCTTGGGTTAGTGAGTGCTTGGAATCTGATTTTTGGGCTAAGGAAGGGTGATTAAATCCCCACCTTATCTTGTTATGGGTTAGTGCCCTTAAGATAAGTTTGTGCAAGTGTACAAGATATGTAAATAAGATTCACTCAAAGCAATGAAAATCAACCAAGAGATGAGTCCTATTCTACATGCAATGCGAACGTACCTTGCTCCAGCACTCTTCAACAGTAAAAATAAATGAATTGAAAAGACACGTGCCTAAAATGCAAACGTCTAATCAAATTTTTTTTATCTTTTTCAATAAGTATTTTACTGTTGGTTTATTAGCAGGTTTATGGTGATGGAATATAAGAAATAAAGTTGCAGCAAGCTATGTTTTTGCAAAGCAAGCAACCCTGCACAAAACCTATTAGTAGTCAACTCTTCTTTGTCGCGGATCCGAGGCTTTGGCCGTGAAAACGTGGCAAATCAGAGGGCCCTTGGTCTCTGCTTTCTAGAGCAGAGGCCCAAGACCACTTGTATGTTACTGCAATCTTAATTTCCTACTTTGCTTTCCCTATAACCTGCAACAGAGAAGAAAATTCGTTTTAGTTCTAAAAAAATTTTCAATAAAAATTCAGCTTTCAATAAAAACGTTATCCCCGGCAACGGCGCCAAAATTTGATTGAGGCTAAACCTGCACATAAAAATAAAGAATTTCAGATTTAGAATGAAGACGTGCAAGTGCTCAATTCTTACCGCTATAGCAAGTGGCTATGCGGATCGTGATCCACAAGGAGGGTTTTGCGATAGAAGCATTCACGGTTCTTTATTGAAATCTTAATGAAGACAAAACGAAAGTTCTTCTTTGTTTTTGAGAAATAAAAATGAAAGAAGAGTTAAGGTTAAAGTTAAAAAGAAAGTGATAGATGAAGAAAGTGGAGAATCAGAAAACGATGAAAGCGATTATGTACAAATGAATTGGAAAAGAAAGAAAGAAGATTTGGAAGATGTGGTGATCTATACTAAAGAAATAAAAGAAAAGAAAGAAGGTTGAAGAAATACTTACCTAATTTGATTGATTACTTACTTGGAAACCTTTGCATGTTCTACCTTGCTTTGGAGGCGTTCAACGCATAGGTCATAAGATCGAGCTCAGTCCCCGTTCGCATTATATCATCAAGCGGCGCAAGAATGAAGTGATACGGATCTTGAGGAGGAGAACGTCTTCATGAACTATTGTTGGCACTCACACAACATCGTTATACTTATGCTTCTGGCTTCACTTGCAAACTCATCAAAAACAAAGGAGGTAAAGTAGAAAGAGGAGGAAGGAAACAAAAGAAAATACGAACATAAAAAGAAGCATTTACCTTTATTACTTGCAGAAACAATGAAAGAAAGGAGGAGGGTACATCGGTGTCACTCTAAACATAAGCCTCTCTCTCTTACTTACATGAATCTTCATCTAACCTAAGCTTACATACAAATTACATAAAAAGAAAAGAAAAACCTAAACTACAAAGATTGAAAACTAGGCTAAATCCTATCTCTGCATGGTCGTCTTTTTTTCAATGCAAAGACTGCCTTTTTATAGGCATAACCCACACGAGGAGGATCCCGGGGAGATCGGGGGAGCAAACGCTCCCCCTAACTCCCCAACCAAGCCGCGAAAACGCGGCTTTGGCCGCGTTTTCGCGGCCAAGGTGTGGCCAGATGGCCACACCCTGTTGGTGGGTCTCTCTGGGATTTCCTTCTGCATTTATCTTCAGTTGGTTTCTTCGTTTGAGTCCAGGTTTCTGACGAAATGGCCTTAGATTCTTGGCTTTAACCGATCGATTCTGAGAGGATTCTTCTCAACTGGTTTTCAATCTCTTGATTTTGTCCTGATTTACTGAGTGCGAATTAATTCTGATTTAATTCAGAATTTTGGTGGGCTTTGGGCTCATTTCTCTTCATCTCCTTAAAGAAAGGGCCTGCAAATAAATTAAGCATTTAATTAGAACAATGCAGATTTTATTCTATAATAAGTATGGAAATATGATACTAAATATGCAACATTAGCGACCAATCACATGTGCAACAAGCCATTAAACCTCTAAGTTTTTCCTAGACAAAGAGTTTTGTCTCTTGAGGGTTTTCAGCGGATTACACCCACAAAATCTATAAAGAAGGAAATCAAATGTTAGTATTTTGAAAACATATTTTTTTGAAATAGAGAAAAGTATTGAAGTATTTTTGTGAAAATATAAGTGATCTAAGGTCATAGGTCAACCAGAAATTATTTTTCCTTAAACTAAGTCGAAATGCAAAATCTTGTTATAAATTAAATGTAAGAATTTAAAATTGAATCGATTCTTTGATTTTTCATAAAACTCTTAGAAAAATATGTACGTTGTGAACAGTGAAGATTTTTTGAATATCGACTCTAACTTTCATGCCATTTATTTAATATTTTGTCTTTTTTTCCTTTTTCTTCCCTTAGTTTTTGTAGGCTTTCTAGCTTACCCGGGTAGTGAGCCTTTAGCCAGTGACTCCCAAATCAGACAGTTTTAGGGCACCAGATGAGAAAATATCCCTCGGACTTAAGGACTCGGGTAAACAAGGCCACAAAACTAAAGGGATTATTTTGTTTTTGTCCATCGTTTTAGGCGTGAATAATCATGCTTCCTGAAGCATAATTACCCAACTTCAATAAGTGGTTTTATTATCATTCTTTTTATACATATAATTTTTATAACATTTTCAGTTTTTGTTTCAATCCTAAAAAATTGTGTAAGTGTGAAATGCATAAATCTAAGGCAAAAAATTCAAGATCAAATTATCTTTCCAATCTTACTTCCTTATCTTAAAATTTAAACAAGATCTATTATTTTGACTTGGTTTAAAAATTCATAATTTTAGGTCTTCCTAATTCTTAAGATAATCTTAATTTTCTTAAAAATAAATCAAAACTATTTCCCTTTATTCAAAAAGTTTTGTAAAAAGAAAAGAAAAGAGTTTCTATATAAAAGAAAATTTTAAAATTTCCTATAAAAGAAGTATAAAAGAAAGAAAATTTAAAACAACCTACGTTAGTAAACCCTCCCCCACACTTATCTCATGCATTGTCCTCAATGCGTCGTGAATGTGTATATACATGAAACAAATGGAAAGGGAAGAAAAATTACTTCATGGTGGTGGCTCCGATGGTGGTCTAATTGGTCCACGAAATGCGGCCCAATTCAAAAATATGGATCGTGCAGGAACCCACCAGTGACCTCTCTAATACAAACCAGTAAAATGTTAGAGAACTATATGATCTTATTGAAAAAATTACCCCCATCCAATTTCTAATTTTCAAAAATAATTACTGAGTCATTTTTTTCAACACCTTGTCCAATAATGAAGTGTTATTTTGGGAGATGATTGATTTAGACTCAAATGAAACATGAACAAAAATAGATACCGACTCAGGAATTTGACTCAGATCAAGTCGAGAATCAACAATGAGAGTCAAAATTGGTTCAAAAATAGGGTCCAAACTAAAGAATTAACGTTCACACACTTTTCCCATCAATAAAGTGTGATCAGAAGATATTGGTGATTCTATTTCACAGTGTACTGGTACGGTATTCAATGTTGACTGCAGAATAGAGAAAAAATCTGGTAAAGATACCGGAGTCATTATGGAATCAAAAAGTGAGATGGAATCACTAACATGAGGTTCGGGATCACATTCATGTTCAATTTCAATTTCAAGAAAGGGAAAACTTGCCAGAATGTCAAGGTGATGTTCATAACTTAGAGTTTGGTCAAGTTCGAATGTGCGTTCTGAAATTAAATCTTGGTTTCCAAAATAACATGATTCTTGGGACCAATCGATAGAGTTAGGAATATAAGGATTGGTCAAAGATTGACAAGAAAGACTTTTCTCGCTCTGATTGATCAATTCGCTCATTATAAAGTTTAACCTACTAATAGGCCGGGTAACAGAATTTTGAGTCTGAATCATGTCTTCCATACTCTTTACAATTAGTTCTTCTTGAAAAGGTGAGTATGGAAGTTGATTTTAGAAATTGTGGTGAGATTGTGAGTCTATCAGATATTGAGTTTGCTGCTCAGACTCACGTAAGAGCTCCATACTCAAGTCCAGGACTGATGGTTGTTCATTTTGAATTGGTGCGACTAGAAAAGATGAGCATGACTCTTGAAAATTTGATTGAGATGATGAGTTCAACATATTTTGAATTTGTTGCGCCATTTCACAACAGACTTCCAAACACTTTTCTAGCTCTGATTTTTCTTCAATTGGATGTTCTAGAAAAGGAGTATATGGAGTTTGATTTGGGAAGGATTGTGAATTGAGCAAAATTAGAATTTATTGTTGGGACTCAAGCATGGCTTCCATACTTCTTTCCAAATCAGATTTTTTTCGGTTGGTGGAACAGGAAAAGGAGTATATGAATCAAAATTGGGGAATGAATATTGTGAAAATTGTGAACAAGATGGTTGAAAATTTGACTCGGGGGAGGTGAATCCCCATGAACTCTGTGAAGAGTGAAAATTATTTTGAAAATTATAGTCATGGGATTAGGGATATGGGTCATATTGAGTCGGATAATCCCAATCCGGCATATATGGTTGGTTCATATTGTACATAGCCGGGTAGGAGTTATCCGAGTCAAATGAGGTCGGGGTGAATTATATATTCATATTATAATTGAAAAAATTGTTGATGTTAAAATCCATTTCACCATTTATAAAAAACAAACAAACAAACAAATAAATAAAGAAAAAGAAAACAAGTCTATGCTAGGGTTGACTTAGACCTAGACGACTCCTAACTGGTTAGACTGTCCATGGGGATACATTGTCGGAATCTGACCATGAGTTAATCGGCCAGGTAGGGGCAAGATCAGTGGGAGGTATCCGTGCCGGAGCAACGGGCCTAATTATGCCAAACCACTGTTTTTCGAGGTTTTGCCTCTCAATCCCAACCTTCGACACCGATTTGACAAGAGTCAAACTCTAACAATTTTCCCCTTAGGTCAATCTCAATGAGTCCGAGATGTCCCTAGGGGCCAACGTCTAGCAATTTTTATTTAGGTTTAGGTTGTGTGAGTGGGAAGGTGATTTTTGGGCTAAAAGAGGGTAATGACTTCCCCACCTTATGTTGTATTGGGTGTTGCCCTTAAGTTCAATTTGTACAAGTGTGTAATATAGATAAGAATGAACACACAAAGAGAGTAAATCACCCACGTGTTTGTCCTAATTATATGCAATGCAATATGTATACCCCGTCAAGATCACAATAACACAAGAATAAAATACAGTATATTGGAATTGAAATCGACACGTGCCTAAATGCAAATGTCTAAACCATTTTAAAGCATCTAATTATCGTATTTTAGTTCTTAAAATTATTACAGTGCACAGGTAATATAAACAAAAAGTAGCAGCAGAATATAATAATATACAAGAATTTACCCAACCACACAAAAGCAAGTGTGGACTTCTGTAATGCTAAAAATTTGACCTGCACACCAAAAAAACAAAGAAGAGAAGTTAACAAAAATGTGAAATCAAACCGTTTCCATCCCCGGCAACGGTGCCAAAATTTGATCGGGGGAAAATCGCGCACGAAAAGTGTATGCTTTGAAATCAATAGTTAAAAGTGCGTGCTTTGGCTTCCTTGATACTTCCGTTATAGCATAGAGGCTAAACAGGTCGAATCCACAGGAACGGAAAGCGATAGAAGCTTTACCGGAATGTTCACGTATGTGTTATGTGTTCTTCAATGTTTTAAAGAATGAAAAGAAACAAAGAATGAAAAGAGAAGTACGTGAAAACAAAGAAGTGAGAAACACATTGTGATTTTGTTTTTATATCTAAAACAAAGTAAAAAGATAAATAAAACTCATGGCTACTAACTACTAATGGCTCCACTAACATGCTAACCTCTTAGTGATAGTTGTCTCACATATATCCTTGGCCATCCCTAGTCATGGGTTCAAGAGTGTTTCAAAGCATGACCCATATGATAACTTTCACATCCAAACTCAACAAAACAAATGCAAGTTACACTTGAACCATCAAAACTAAATAAGAGTAAGCATAGAGTAAAGTAATGTTAGCTTGTTAGAGAGTTAGAATGTTAGAGTGTTAGAATCCATCATCATGAGCCATCAATGGCTCTTACAAGAGCAAGGCCAAGTAGAGGGTATTAGATTCGTGTGGATTATCAAGTAAGAAGTTAGCAAGTTAGTGGTTAGTAGTTAGTTGCCAAGAGATAAAATTAGCTAAACATGTAAAAGGAGTTAAAGAGAAGAAAATAAGGAGAGATAAAGAGAGCACCTTTCATAGATTGTCACCTTCTATTACAAGCCACTCTTACTTTCCAACCATGTACCACACTCTCTCCTATTACAAGATCTATAAGAAACGAAAAATACAAGGGAGGAAGAAGAACAACAACTAAACTAAACTACCCTAAACTACAACAAGAGAAAAACCCTAAAAACTAACCTAAAAACACATCAAAACTCCTCCCCCATGCTCTGAAAATTTCAGGGTATTTATAGGTGAACTAGGGCATCAGGGTACAGGTACGGAACCGCGTGTTAAATCTTGACGCGCGGTTACACACAACACACGCGCGGCGCCGCCTGCCGCGCTCTGTCACGTCGCCCCCTATCTGCTGTACGTTCTGATTTCTGGATATGGGCGCCCAGTTTTGACAGATTCACCCTCCAAAGTCAATGGCTATCTTTATAGGCTTTTAATCACCAATTAAATGGTGATTTTGGGTCTTCTTTTTCATTTCATGCCATGGACCTAGAAACATGACGAGAAGTATTATTAACAGGATTTAATATTAAATAAATATGAAGATATGGTATGAAATATGCAATTTTAGAGACTAATCAATGGGCGTGCTCGCTCTCGCGGTCTGCAGGTGAAGGGATGTGTTGTTAAAGGAAGGCGGCATAGGAGGTTGGAGGGCGGGCACTGTGGGGTTGCGACATGCTGCACTGGTGTAGGCCGAGGAGGAGAACGGAAATCGTAGGCTGCTGTGGAGATCATGGGGTGAAGGGTGGAGGAATGGGACAGCCATGGGGATGGTGGAACCATGGGTGAACAGTGGTGGGGGTGGGCTTCCGAGGTGGAGAAGAGCGGCAGGGGGAGTGCTGTGAAGGAGAGTTGTGGTGAATGGGATCTCGGTGGGGCGGCGCTTGTGGTGGCTGGGTGCTCGGCGGAGGAGAACGATGGATGCAGGTGTGTGTTGTGGGTGCAGTGGCACTCGGGAAGTTGTGCAGGGCTGGGGAACTGTGGCTGCAGAGATGGGGAAAAGAAGATTAGGGTTTGGGGTTAGGTTAAAATTAGGAGATGATTATATAGAGGTAATTGGGTTGTGGGTTATTGGGTATGGGTTGTGGATATTCATAATGAGTTTGGGTTTGGGTAGATGATGGGTATTGGGAAAAAGGAAATGAAATAGGAATAATACTACTAATATTAATAAAAATAAAACTATAATAATACTAGCAATAACAATAATAATATTATCAATTATTAATAACTAATATTACTACTAATAACAAGTGGAAATAATTATAGTAATAGTAATAGTAATTAACAATAACTATAGTAAAAATTAACAATTATATTAATAATATCAACAATTAACAATAACAATAATAACAACAATAATTATAATAATAGTACATAACAATAATAAAATAAACAATAATATTATTAATACTAATACTAATAATATATATAATAATACTAACACTAATAATAATGATAACAACTACTACTTAACAATTAATAATAATAGTCAGTAAAGCAAAAATAAATACTTAGAAATATAAAAATAAAGTATTACTAATTAGGGATATTAAATAATATGTGGTCATTTTTTATCACACATATATGTACTTCATTGTATTTACATTAACTTATTTTTGTAAAATTTATTAATATTTATTGAGATTTAATTGGATTTAAAAGGATGTTTAAAATAGTTTTAAAAATATGTTTTTAGGCTATTGCCGGTTGACTGACCGCAGAGCTCATTTGCTCTACCGGTCGACGGTACGATCAATCGATGTGCATAGACATACACAAGCCTAAGAGAGCTAGATCCTGGTCGGTCAACTGGTCAATCGCAGAACAGATCAGCTGACCGAATGGTCGACATACTATTGTCTACAGAGCTCTCCAGATTTCTTGATCGACCGTCCAGTCGATCAGAGACCCTCATCAGTCAAAAATCTAACTATTGGCGGTTGACCGACCGACAATTTCTTGTAGAAATTGACCCCCAACGGCTAGTTTCTCCCATGGCCTATATATAGGAGATTTTGGCTGGTTTTTCTCTAAGATTTTTGAAGAGTTTTAATACCAATTTTCTTGTACTTTCTTGCCCACATTAAGAGTTTTTCAAGAAATTTTCAGCTTCAAATCTATATCTTTTCAATTGCTTCAAGGTTTTGGAAAATTCAAAGAAAAAAGTTTTGAAAAATATAAGTTTTTATTCTTCAAAGTTTCTACATCTTCATACAAGTTTTCCTAATTGTTTGCTAAAGAGATTCATTTTCAAAATCTTTGTTTTCTCACAAGCTTGAGTTATCATTGAAAAATCTATTTTCTAGGATCTTGTATTATAAGATTTCTTGGTTTGTGATCTTTATGATCACCAAGTATTGTAAACCACTCTCTTTGCTTTGTGCCTTTCTTGTTGTGTAGAGGTGACTTGATTTGTCCATTAGTTTTGTGTCTTGGCTTTGTGCGCACATTTTGTGTAGGGATTTGTATCCTTTGTGGAGTTCCTAAGTGAAAATAGTGAAAATCCTTCACGTGATGAAGGCGGGAACGTAGAGCAAATGGCTCGAACCTTGAAACAAATCTCTTGTGTTTGCGTTTGCTATCTCTCTACTCTACTCTTGTTTATATCTCATAGTGTTATTATTATTGCTCATCTATATGCATGCTTGATACTGTGCTCACACTTATACTGATCGAAGAGATCTATTGAAGCACCTCAACTCTTATAAAAGAGGAATCTTGAGGAGAAGTTCTAAAGCCCTTCACCGGGAATTCGGCTTCACTCTTTAGAATCACTTTGTGTGCTGAGTTTTGTAAAGTTTATAATTTCGCATTTGAAATTTTGCTTTTAATATTTTAAAATTTTGTTATGCTGAATATAGATTACTTGTGGTTTGTAGCTCAGATAAGGATAAGTTTTTTTTAAAAAAATTCAAAAAAAAGGCAGTCTTGTTGGTCCCATCTCATCTGATTACAAGGTCCTAGGAGGCTATAAATGGCCCCTTAGGCCACCCATTCTTCTTCATCCACAAATCACAGAGCAAAATCAGATTTTTGTTTCCTTAGCATGGTAAGACTCTGACAGCGAGCCTTCTAAGCGTGTTGATCAACTCCTTTTCGAGAAACTATCTTCACTCCCTTTTTTATTTTTATCTTTTTTATTCATATCGCTTGCATGTAGTCTTTATCCATAGAACCTAGTTTCTTCACATTTTAAGGGTAGGGTTATTAACCCCAACGGATTCTCTAGTAGTAAGTAGAATCATCTTTAATTAGTTCATTTTCTTTCACATTTAGATCAGATCTTTTACACTTAATTTCTAAGTCCCTTTTTTCTTTTTGTAGTGGTCAAAAATTGACACTCACAGGAAGACACTAGTGTCCGAGAAACCAGGATACTTTGTCACTATACATCCTCCCAGAGCCAGTTTGGTTCACACTGAAGTCACTCTTCGCCTCGAAGATACTTCTATCCTAGTAGCTTTGATGCTCCAAGTCATCCTGGAGCTCCCTCCATTAAGAAGACTTTAGCTCCGCACAAAGCAACCATGGTAACAGATCGGCCCTGATCTCTATCGACTATTATGTATTCAGATCTTTCTCGCGTTTATAACATGTCACAGCCTCTAGCTTGGTAGTTATGAATAGAGGCTGATTTTCTTGCATGCAATCCAAACAATCAAGCGCCAGTAATAATGGTCATTACAACAAATTAACACGTGCAGATTATGCGGTTATGAGGATCGTGCTTTACCATCCGCTGCCAAATGGAGTGATCAGTCGAGCAACAAATAGAACTTCTCTTCCAACGAGAAAGGGACTTTCGGGAGGACAGTTTGATCTTTTTCCATCCAGATAAGCCCAACCCTAAAACTCTGGCAAAAAATTTATGTAATCATGTCACCTGCGAATTATAGTGGATTCTCCTCCTCCTCTCGTGGTTTTTCCTAATTAAGGGTTTCCATATAAAAATCATGTGTCTCCCTCCTTTGTTGATGTGCATTATTTCATCACACACACATATTCCCAAAGGTCCATCACTCTACTTTTGATGATGATTAACTCATGTAGTTATTGTACTAATGATCTTGTGTTATTTAAGTTTTAGATATTTAATCAAGATCTTAATTTGGTTTTTAGCTTCAACAAAATATTCAAAATTAAGTTTTGAAGCATAAAGCTCAAGCATAAAGATCATATCAAGTACTCAAAAAGAAGTCTACATCTAAGGGATCAAGTTTTGATCAAGTCAAGATGGAGAAGAAGATATATTCACGAAGAAAATTCTAGTTTATAAGAATGTTTTAAATTTGTTTAAAGTAAGATTAGCTTTGATTGTTCAAGTTCACACATGCAAAAGTTTGATATTAATTTTCAAGAACAAAAGTTTTGGTGTTTTGATTTAATAAGTTTCTGCTTATATGGTTTATATCTCAAAAAATAAGTTTATAGTTTGAAATATGTGTTGAATTCTATCCACACATATTAAAGCTCTATTTGTTCAAAGAAACTTATTTTATTGAGTTTAAATTTTATTTTTATCAAATCATGAGTAGATTTGATCAAAAATGAGTTCATATGGTTTTATACATGTATTAGATTCTATTCATACACATTGGTGCTTCAAATGAGTTAGAGAAATTTATTTTTGTATCAATACAAGTTTGAAGAAACTTGATTTTCCATTTAAAATATAGTTTTTGAAAAACAGTTTTTTAATATGGCTTATGTTTCAAGATTGTATTTCTTATCTCAAAAGCAAGTTCATATGTTTGCAATATGTGTTAGATTTTTATCACACATATTTGTACTCTAGTATAGTTACATGAACTTAAACTAATGGCTAGAGGGGGGGTGAATAGGAGATGGCTAATCTAATGGTCACTAAATGCGGAATTAAAAACTTATTACACTAAACACCAAGTTTAACACAAGAGTGTAGCCGGATTCCCGTGAAGGGCTCTGGACTAACTCCTCAAGATTCCTCTAGATAAGAGTTGAGGTGCCGCGTTGGCTCTCTTGGTTGAATACAAGTGTTAGCAAACAATCCCCAAGCATATAACAATTAAGCTCACAATATATCAAGCATATAAAGATAAAGACAATATTAGCATGCAAGATATAAAGACAAGAGTAAGAGATAGAGAGTGAGAAATCGCAAACACGGGAGATTTGTTTCGAGGTTCGAGCACACTTGCTCTACGTCCCCGCCTTCAACACTATGAAGGATTTTCACTATAAACCGATCCCACCGGATCACTCGGTACCGTAACATCTACAAGACGAGTTCACACTTGAACTCTTTGGACTCTCTAGTCCCGTACACACCGCAAGCCCACAAGCTCGCCGAGGCCGCACCTCAAACACGGAGTTCACACACGAACTCGAAACACCTCGAACCCGCAAGTCCGCCTCCTCAAAGTACAAAGTAGAACTTTGGTGATCACAACTCTTTGATCACCTAAAATCCTCTCACAATAACACTCCTATAGGTAGATATAGCAATGGATGGCTAAAGTGTTGTGTGAGAAAACAAGGATTGAAATGGTGGAGAAAAACTCAAAAAAATCACTTTTAAACACTCTTGATAAAACTCTCCTTTTGATTGGAAATATTTGCTCTCAATTTAGTGGAGAAAACCTCTTAATAGAGTAGGAAAAACTCGCTTAAAAACTCTCCAAAAATCTTAACCAAAACAGCCCCCAAAAGCCCCAATTTATAGAGCTAGAAAAACTAGCCGTTGGAGCCAGGTGACCTGTCGGTCGACCGCCCGGTCGACCGGCCAACGGTCAGATTTCTGACCGTTGTGCCAGCGGTCGACTGGCCGGTCGACGTGGCCTGGATACAGAGAGCAGACTCTCTGCCCGGTCGACCGGCCCGGTCGACTGGGGCTTTCCAGAGAGCAGAAGCTCTCTGCGGTCGACCGGGTCGGTCGACCGGCCCTCCAGCCAGAACTGGCGTGCACGTCTGTGCACGTCGGTCGACCGGCCCGGTCGACCGGCTGAAGCCAGAGATGTTATTTTTGGGATTAAAAACTGGTCATTTTGGCTCAAATAAAATCCCATAAAATTATGAAAAATCTACAAAAATAGTTTTAACATTATACTTTGATAATCAAACATGCTTGCACAAAATCAAGACATGTTACAAACAATTTGAACTATTTTTGTAACTTGAAAATTTTGGCTAAAAACGAAAACTGTATTTTTCCAAAATCTTGGTTTTTCCAAAACTTCTCCAAATACAAAAACAATATATTTTAAATTCTTTTAAAGCATAGAGTGTATGGATATGATCCACTACACATACATGGTGAAATATCTTTGTTTTTGACATTAAGCTCTAAATTTGGTTTTGGTTAAAACATATATACTTGAATTCCAAAAACCAAACCGGTATTTTTCAAAAAGAAAACTCTTTTATATTTTTTCAAAATAAAAATTCTTTTATGAAAAACTTATCTAAATCAAGAGTGTGTGTGTGTAAGATATACTTGAGCAATCCACCAACTATTCTATCCTTTACATTTTATCTAAAAACAAAATCTTATAAAAACAAACCTAGACACAAGTCTTCACTTGAGGTCTTCACATCTTCTTGACTTGGTCCAAACACGATCCATAGAGCTAGACTCCTCTTGAGTACTTGATGTGGTCTTGATGCACAAGCTCTTGAATCAAACCGTGTTAGCTCCAAAACTTGACTTTAAATCCTTTGTTGAAGCTACACACCTACTAAGATCTTGATCACAAATATGAAACTAAATAAATACAAGATCATTAGTACTATAACTACATGAGTTGATCATCATCAAAACTAGAGTGATAGGCCTTTGGGCCAACAATCTCCCCCTTTTTAATGATGACAAAACTCATGAAGTTATATATGCATGGATTAAAGTAAAGCTTCAAGGAAGCTCCCCCTTAACTCATGCATAACAATAAACAAATAAATATGCAATGAAGCACATAAACATGTATGCAAATATAAGGAGATAAACATGCTAATTAAACATAAAACAAATCAAATTCTTTTCTCCTATTTGCAAAACAAAACATATATGCATAAACATAAATCCTTCTCCCCTTTATGAATAAAGTAAGGAAAACATGCATATATACAAAAATACTTCTCAAATACTTCTCCCCCTTTTTGTCAATCATCAACAAAGGGGTTAAAGTAAAAACAAAATGTTCTCCCCCTTTTGTCAAAAGCAAAAATCAATGAAAGGGGTGACATTAAACAAATCAATAAAGGATATATGCGATATACATTCATGAAGAGGAAGACGCTAAGTTAGCTTCCCTACATATATGCATTACATGAAGAAGGGATGACAAGTCCTAATCCACATAACGCATAATATGTAATGCATAAGAGGAGATGTGAAGCTCCCCCTACACACGTGTACCGCATAAAGAAGAGTTGTCAAGCTCCTCAATATAAGATACACTCAACATGAATCTATATGTAGAAGAGATGTTAAGCTCTCCTTGCATATAGGCAATACAAATCAAAACATTTTTAATTTTCTTATTAAAACAAATTTTGAATTTTTCTTAATAAAACAAATTTTGAGATTTCTTAGAAAATCAAATTTTAAGATATCATATAAACAAAAATTTTAAGATACCAATTGTAGTCAAATTTTAAGATATCATTGTAAATAAACATTACAAATTTTGAATTAATCAAAATAGAATCAAATTGATACTAATTGAAAATAATTGTAAATTATATTGATACCAATTGCAATCAATAGATACCAAATGAAGATTATTGCGCATTTATGATATCAATAAAAATATCAATTTTAAAAATAATGCATAAGCTTGTTAAAATATCAATTGAGAGATCAATTGAAAAATAAAGATTTGAATTAAGCTTAGCATAAACAAATTTTGTGCTTTAAATATGTAAATCAATTTTTAATCAAGCACAAATAAAACATATATATGTATGAGAATGAAAATACCAATAGAAATTATGAAGCATACATATATAGGAACATAGTATGAGTATATATAAAATGAATATCAATTGAGATACCAATTAAAAATAATAATGTAAATCAAGTATATAACTCATAAACTAACAATTGAAGAACAATAACTAGTTAAAAGTAATTTTTGAAAAACTAGTTAAAGATCCTTCAAACATGAAACCAAATCATATGTTTTTCATGAATCATACCAAATACACAAGAGTTGACACTCAAAATCGATAAAGCTCAAAAAAAGAATCATGAAACAAAGTCATGAATAAACAAATAAAGTGTGAGTGTACAAGAATCATGTGTTTAACATTTTCCATGAAGATAATCCATGAAGCTCAAAACATGAATATCATTTTATTAAACAAATCATGAAAATTCATTTTTCATTTTAAAACAAACTTCTAGGTATATGTATGATTTATCAAAACTAACAATATGCATACATATCCCAAACATAAAAAGAGTCCATAATGTAAATTGCATGAAGGCAAATGACACATGGGGTATACATGTATATTTATTAGATTTGAATACAAAATACATATACATGAAGTAAAACATGAAAATAGGCAAAACAAGTGTAAATGAGAGAATCATCAAAACTAGGCTATACATGTGCATATAGTGAGTACAAATGAACAATGAAGTGTAAACGTATATGAATCAAATGTTGCTCACTATTTGTACAAGTATATATCTAAGTTTTAATAAAATCTACATTTAAACGAGTATTTACCACATGAAGCACAAAACAAATAAAACATGAACATGCTCAAGATCATCAATCATAAATGCATGTAAATAAAGTAGGAGTTTAGAGATAGTTACCAAACCAAAGAACTATACTCCAAATCTCCAAAACATGGTGGTTGTTCCACCAAATCTCCTTGATAGCGGTGCATCAAAAGTAAGTCCATCATGTCCATTGCAACCACCACCAAGGCACCATCCCTCTCACGTTTTGTGAGAGCCCGTACCTACATCAAATACACAAGGTGGGGATTTTGGTACCCATTTTCTTTTGGGTCCTTGGGGGTTAGCTTTGTAAGGAACCCAAACATTTTTCTTATTAGCAAAATTTAAAGCATTTATCTTATCATAATAAAATTTTGCTAAATGACCTTTGCGGCCACAATGTGTACATTTGTACACTCTAGCATGCATATGTGTGTGGGTGTGGTCATGACGTGCAAAATGTGCATATGCATGAGGATGATGTGCATGAACATGTGGAGTTTGTTTCTTTGAAAACAAGAACTCCAATCTCTTATGGTTAAATGCACATGTGCTCAAAGTTGAGCTCAAATAATTTATTTTATTTTTTAAAACATTAATCTCATTTTGATTTATGGTGGCATGTAAAGCATGATGAGAATGAGAATCATTTTTCTTATTCTTTTTAGAAACATTTTCTTTTTCTTTTGAATCATTTTTCTTTTTAAAGAAGTGTTTTCATTTAAAGCAACTTCTTTTTGTTTTTCCACCAAAACAACTTTATTTTTCAAAATAGTATTTCCTTCACAAAGCTCATTTAATTTAGAAATCAAGGAAACATTTTCATTTTTCAAAGATTCATTTTCTTTTGAAACATTTTCAAATTTTCTTGTAAAGAATCTTTTTCTTTTAACATGCAATCAAATTTGTTTTTCATTTTCTTATTATCTTTTCTAAGCATGTCATATTTTTAAGAAGTTGTTGACAAAAAGATGTAAGCTCATCATAGGACATATCAACATCTTCATCTACCTTGGATTCGGTAGTTACCTCAAGGGGGTTATCCCCTTGGACCATGTAGCACAAGTTGGAAGCGTCACTTCCAACATCCGAATCGCTCCCCGCATAGTATTGTTCATTTTCGCCAAGGGAGATCAACGAGTTCCAAACTACAAAAGCCGAGTCAATGTTAGCAACCCTGTTGGCCCAAAGGCCTTCCACTCTAGTTTTGATGATGACTCACTCATGTAGTTATGTTTACTAATAATCTTGTGATTTTAAGTTTCAGATCATTAGCAAGATATTAGTTTGGTGATAGCTTCAACAAGAGGAGTTTAGAAGCTTATCATGGTGATTCCGGTGCTCAAGCTTCAAGATCTTTCCTTTGCACTCGGTGGATCACGCGTTTGGGAGCAAGTCTACTTGAGGATGGAGATCATCAAGAAAAGACTTAGGTATCCATAGTTTAGTTTAGTGTGTTTTAGATCCATTTGTAAAGCTTAGTATAGTTGATATGCTCAAGTACACATACACACACATTTCATGATTTGGATTTTGGTTTTCATGAATAGTTTGATCAAAACAAGTTTACATATTTTATATGTATATTAGATGTGCTCTATATACATACATGCTTATATGACTTATACAAACTCAGTTTGACGTACCTATTCATGTAGTTTTATGTTTGGTATAAAACATATTTCTGAAATTAAAGAACAAAAACTGTGATATATTTTGTGAATGTATATTGGACCTATGTCCATATGCATCATGCTTAATAATGTTCAAATATCATGTTTTTGTATTTCTATAAAGTTTTAGGAAAATCAGATTTCCTATTGAAAAATCAAGTTTGATAAAAATACAAGTTTTGGTTTTGATAAAATTGGCAAGACACAAAAATGAATTGATATGATTGATATATGTCTTGAAAATTTTTATCACATGTTTATGTTTCAATATAAATTGTTAAAACAAGTTTTATAGAATTTTCAGCAAAAGATAAAAGATTTTTATAAAATATTTTTCCCAAATTTTCTGATCTTATTTTTTTGTGCTGACAGGCTGGTCGGTCGACCGCACGGGTCGACCGACGTGCACAGACTTGTGCACGTCTGGCAGCACAGTGGTCCGGTCGACCGGACGGTCGACCGCTGCAGAGAGTTCTGCTCTCTGTTAGTTTGGGTCGACCGGGCGGTCGACCGGTAGCTCCAACGGGTTAAAATATGACCGTTGGACGGTCGACCGGTCGGTCGACCGTTGCCTGTCAGAGCTGCCAGCCCAGCTCTAACGGCTAGTTTCTGTTTTGGCCTATATAAGCCCCATCTCTTTGGGATTTTGGCTAAGGTTTTCAAGGAGAAAAATTCCAGACTTTCTCTAGTGTTTAAAAGAGTTTTAAAAGAGTTTTTAAGTCAAAAAGATTTCATCTTATTTGTTTTTGGGTTTTCGGAAAATCAAAGAAAGCTAGGGTTTTGGGAGATTGTTTTGTTTTTCGTTTTCTATCATTTACAAGTGATTTCCCAAGTAGATTTTCTTTGTTGCTGGTTTCCAAAAATACCTTGTTTCCACACTTGAGCTATCACCTATCCTAATCTATTAGGATCTTGTTTTTGTGGAAAAAGAAAAGAGAAAAGAAAGAAAGATTGTGTTTGTGGTCTTTGTAACCACTTATTGTAAACCCTCCTTGCTTTTGTGAATCCCTTTCGGTAGAGGTGATCGGAGTGGTATTGGTTTGGATCCCTCTTAGGTAGAGGTGATTGTGTTGGTTGTGAGCCTCTTCGGTAGAGGTGATTGTGTTGGTTGTGAGCCTCTTCGGTAGAGGTGGTTGTTGGTTGGTTGTTGGCCTCGGTGGAGGTTGTTGTTTGAGAGAGGAGTTTGGTACTCCTAGTGTTGTAACAAATCCTCTTCGGTAGAGGTTCCCTCGGTGGGAGATAGTGGATAGGAAATCCTACATGGTGGTGTAGGCGGGGATGTAGAGCAAGGTGCTCGAACATCGAAACATATCTTGGTCTTTACGATTGATCCATTGTCTCTCTAACTCTCTCTCATTTATATTGTGCAAAGCATCATACTTCATTCATATCATATTTGCTTGTGTTGAGCATAATTCATCTTGTCATATTTATTTGCTTGTGTTGTGCCTTGCATAATCCATATTACTATATCCTTGATTGCTTGGCCTGATTGTGTGTGCACATTGCTTGGATTGCTTGTGTGTGTATGCCTAACTTATACTCATCCAACAAGAGCTTCACATAGCACCTCAACCCATTTCAAGGGAAATCAAGGGGAGTTAGTCCAGAGCCTCGCAAGGGAAATTCGGCTACACTTGTTGTATTATATTAGTTTGTGCATAATTTGCATTAGCTTCCGCTTTTAGCGCACTTAGTTTTGCATTTAGTTTTAGATTAGCACTAACACCTATTCACCCCCCCTCTAGGTGTCTTTTCAATTGGTATCTGAGCTAGTGCTCCTGATACTTAGGCTTAACATCCTAGGAGTGAGATCCATTTGCTTGCTAATCTATTGTTTGCATTTGCGTGTTTGCACACATATAGTTTACCATGGCCTTCATGACCCCACCTATGTATGACCCTTAACATTCATGTTGGAAGATTAGGATGACCGTTTATTTACAAACCCTAGGTCATAAAGTTTATCTTGCTATTACCAAGGAATCCTTCCTTAGTGATCGCAATCATATAGGGGCCAATGCATAAGCCCTAGAGGCCATTAGAAGCACTTTATCTAAAGATTATCTTTTATGTGTTTCTAACTTTGATTCCGCTTTTGTAGTGTGAAACAAATTGACAACCACCAACACCTCCAAGCTTCAAGTCCAAATCCAACAAGAAGAGGAATTTAGTGGAGAATCCGAACCACAACAATGCTATATGGTCCAAGGGAATGACTCCCTTGAGGTACACTCGGAAACTCAACTAGATAGTAATGATTGTGCTAGTTCTTCAAATGATTATGTTGATTCCCATGCTTTGAATGAAGAACTATCCATAGTTTGTGAAAAATTAATAGAAAACTATAAAGTTTTGAAAAAGAAGAGTCTAGGCATTAATAATGAAAATAAAAATTTGATTGCTAGACTTGATGTTGTTTTGCAAGAGAAAGAGGAGATTTCTAATGAGAGGGATTCATTAAAATCTCAACTTGATCTTGCACTTAAAGAAAATGAGTTTTGAAAAATAAAAATGATTGCCATGTTCTTTTGAAGAAA
Organism: Agave tequilana; assembly: GCA_038442645.1. Classification (NCBI taxonomy): domain Eukaryota; kingdom Viridiplantae; phylum Streptophyta; class Magnoliopsida; order Asparagales; family Asparagaceae; genus Agave; species Agave tequilana. The sequence continues at coordinate 8,188 of JAVJIF010028320.1, read as the reverse complement.
AATGATAACTTGTCTTCAAAAGTTGATTTTATTTTAAAAGAGAATGTTGATTTGAAAAATAAAATTATTTCCATTTCAAATGATTTAGATGTGTGTTTAAAGAAAAATGTTGTTTTGAAAAATAAGATTGATGAACATGTTTGCCATGCTAGTGTAGCTTCTTCATCTAATCTACCTAATGCATGTACCTCTTCTTCTAGGATTAATGATGATATTTGTATGTTAAAGAAGAGAGTAGATTGTTTGGGCTCCACTATGAGCAAATGTTCCATGAACCACACTCGCTTGGAAACCTTGGTTCGTAAGAAACAAGTTCCAACTTTTATGCATGCACACCCTCCACGGCATACACATGCTCCACACGGATACCATCAACACATGTATGCTCATGTGTACACATGTACATATTGTGGCCGAAAAGGCCATCTTGCTAAATTTTGTTATGATAGATTAAATGTTTCAAATTTAGCAAAGAAATTTGTTTGGGTTAGGGAAGGGACTAACCCCCATGGACCCAACAAGATGTGGGTACCAAAGACCACCCCTCCTATTGTTTTTGATGTAGGTGTGGGCTCTCACATGACGTGAGAGTGATGACACCTTGGAGTGGATGCGTTCCGGACTTAAAGGAAATCAATTGGATGCATCACTTTCAAGGGAAGATTTGGTGGAGATGACCACCATGTTTTGGAGACAAGGAGAGTTGCCTTCTAGGTTTTGGTAACAATTCCTAACTCCTTATTATAGTTTACATGCTTTCATATTCATTTATTTTATAGCATATTTTCATTGTCTATGGATTAGTATGTACATGCCATGTTTATTAGATCCTTGACATACATGTATAGTATTTGAGACACACTTGCTTATATGAATCCATATTTAGTGTTCTCACCTTTTGTTTAGCTATAATGTACATCATGAATCTAATACATGTGAATTTACATAGTAATCATATTTTAGTTTTCTCATGATGATTTTTTTTTGTTTTATGCTTTATGTGGTATAAACTAGTTTAGATGTAGATTTTATCAAAACATGCATGTATACATGTACACATAGTGAGAACAAATTGACTTTTATATGTTTGCACTTCATGCTCATTTGTACCCACTATATGCACATGTATAAGCTAGTTTGATGAGTCCTTCATTTATACTTGCTATGCCTATTTTCATGTTTTTACTTCATGTATATGTATTTTGAATTCAAACCTAATAAATATACATGTATACCCATGAGTCTTTTGCCTTCATGCAAATACTTTTAATAGACTCGTTTACGGTTGGGATATGTATGTATATTGTTAAATTTGGATGAATCATACATATACCTAGAAGTTTGATAAAAGAATTTTGATGAATCTTTGCTTGTTTTATATAGCAAAATAATATTCGTGTTTGTTTTGATACTTCATGTTTTGAATATATGTTTAGTTGTTAGTTTTCATTAAGACTATGATTATATTTTGTACATATGATGGGCTACAAATAAATCTATATATGTTTGGGATTGAATGCTTGTTTGTTCCCATTAGATGTGCTAGTATAGTCTAGTTTTGATGATTCATACATTTTAAACTTGTATTCCATTTTTGGTATTTGTTTTTATGATTATGAGTTTTCATTTCATGTATATGTGTATTTTGTCAAACTTGAAGATATACATGCATACCCCTTGAGTCATTTGCCTTTCATGCAAATATCTATTATGGACTCAAAGTGTGTTTAAGGGATATGTATGTATACTTCTTGTGTTGACAAATCATACATATACCTTGAAAGAATTGGTATCAAATTGTTTTAATGAAAAGCTAAATTTTCATACTTTTCATGTTTTCTTGAATTGGTATTTAAGCTTCATGTATATGTTTACCTTGTCCAAATATTAGATATACATGAATATCCTTTTTGAGCCACGTGCCTTCATGCATATATCCTTGTGGACTCGTTGTATCTTGGATATGTATGTATACTTTGGTTTGTATTAGACATTCATATGCCTTGAAGATTAAATAATATTAATTTTTAGTTTTCTTGTTTAAAGGAATAATTGAACTTAATTGAACAAATTTTCATGATTGTGATCTCCATACTTGACTTGTACACTCACATTTATTATTTGCTCATGTTTTGTTTTCATGAGACATTTTTATGCTTAATTGGATTAGAGTGTTGATTATCATGTGGATTTCATTTTTATGAAAAATGATTTGTATTTATTCCTTACTTGAAGGATTTCGTACTAGTTAACAAAACTTGTCATTTTAACTAGTTCATATTCTTCGTTATAATATGAGATTACACTTGACCCTATTCTTTCAATTGGTATCATTGAACACTTTCAATTGGTATCAATTTTTGATCTTTTTGTATACTCATATATGTTTTGTATATGTATGCTTACTCTTTCAAGAATATCAATGTCAATTGATATCTAATTTTCATACGTATATATACTTGTTTATGCTAAGCTTGAAAATTTCTATTGTTGATTTGTTTTCAATTGGTATCTTAACAAGCTTATGCATATGTTTAGTTGGTATTTCATAAAGGGGGAGAAAATTTGATGTTGTCTTTCAATTGGTATTTGATTTCCACTCCCTTGCTTTATGTAAAATATAGTTTCAAATTGGTATCATATGTTTAAAAGAGCATATTTCTCTTAATGATATCATAATATTTATGTTAAATGTTTTAAATTGGTATCTCAAAATTTTGTTTAAGGAAAACATATTTATTTTACATTGCCTATATGGTATAAATTCATGTTGAGTGTATCTTGTATTGAAGAGCTTGACAACTCTTCCTTATGTGGTACACGTGTGTAGGGGGAGCTTCACATCTCCTTTTATGCATTACATATTTTGTGTTATGTGAATTAGGGCGTGTCTTCCTTTCTTCATGTAACTCATATATGTAGGGGAGTTAACTTAGCGTCTTCCTCTTCATGAATGAATATTGCATATATTATTTTGTGATATATGTTTTATTTCATTTGGTATCAATATGCACCTTATTGTCATATCTTGAATTGGTATCATATTTGTTTTGATTACCCCTTCTGATCTTTTGTTTCTGACAAAAAGGGGGAGAAAGTATCACTATGTTTTATGCTCTTACCCCTTTGTTGATGATTGACAAAAAGGGGGAGAAATATTTGTGTTTTGTTTATATGCATGCTTACATTTTTGCATATATGTGTTTATGATGTTTTAATTGGTATCTAGAATACGTTTTATTTTGAATATGTCATTGGTATCTAGAGCACCATGTTTATATGCATTGTCATTCATTGCATATTTATTGTTTATTTGCTTATGCATGAGTTAAGGGGGAGCTTCTTTGAAGCTTAACTTTAATCCATGCATATATAACTCCATGAGTTTTGTCATCATCAAAAAGGGGGAGTGTTGGCCAAAAGGCCTTCCACTCTAGTTTTGATGATGACTCACTCATGTAGTTATGTTTACTAATAATCTTGTGATTTTAAGTTTCAGATCATTAGCAAGATATTAGTTTGGTGATAGCTTCAACAAGAGGAGTTTAGAAGCTTATCATGGTGATTCCGGTGCTCAAGCTTCAAGATCTTTCCTTTGCACTCGGTGGATCACGCGTTTGGGAGCAAGTCTACTTGAGGATGGAGATCATCAAGAAAAGACTTAGGTATCCATAGTTTAGTTTAGTGTGTTTTAGATCCATTTGTAAAGCTTAGTATAGTTGATATGCTCAAGTACACATACACACACATTTCATGATTTGGATTTTGGTTTTCATGAATAGTTTGATCAAAACAAGTTTACATGTTTTATATGTATATTAGATGTGCTCTATATACATACATGCTTATATGACTTATACAAACTCAGTTTGACGTACCTATTCATGTAGTTTTATGTTTGGTATAAAACATATTTCTGAAATTAAAGAACAAAAACTGTGATATATTTTGTGAATGTATATTGGACCTATGTCCATATGCATCATGCTTAATAATGTTCAAATATCATGTTTTTGTATTTCTATAAAGTTTTAGGAAAATCAGATTTCCTATTGAAAAATCAAGTTTGATAAAAATACAAGTTTTGGTTTTTGATAAAATTGGCAAGACACAAAAATGAATTGATATGATTGATATATGTCTTGAAAATTTTTATCACATGTTTATGTTTCAATATAAAATGTTAAAACAAGTTTTATAGAATTTTCAGAAAAAGATAAAAGATTTTTATAAATATTTTTTCCAAATTTTCTGATCTTATTTTTTTGTGCTGACAGGCGGTCGGTCGACCGGGACGGTCGACCGCACCAAGGGACGGTCGACCGCACGGGTCGACCGACGTGCACAGACTTGTGCACGTCTGGCAGCACAGTGGTCCGGTCGACCGGACGGTCGACCGCTGCAGAGAGTTCTGCTCTCTGTTAGTTTGGGTCGACCGGGCGGTCGACCGATAGCTCCAACGGGTCAAAATATGACCGTTGGACGGTCGACCGGCCGGTCGACCGTTGCCTGTCAGAGCTGCCAGCTCAGCTCTAACGGCTAGTTTCTGTTTTGGCCTATATAAACCCCATCTCTTTGGGATTTTGGCTAAGGTTTTCAAGGAGAAAAATCCAGACTTTCTCTAGTGTTTAAAAGAGTTTTAAAAGAGTTTTTAAGTCAAAAAGATTTCATCTTATTTGCTTTTGGGTTTTTGGAAAATCAAAGAAAGCTAGGGTTTTGGGAGATTGTTTTGTTTTTCGTTTTCTATCATTTACAAGTGATTCCCAAGTAGATTTTCTTTGTTGCTGGTTTTCAAAAACACCTTGTTTCCATACTTGAGCTATCACCTATCCTAATCTATTAGGATCTTGTTTTTGTGAAAAAGAAAAGAGAAAAGAAAGAAAGATTGTGTTTGTGGTCTTTGTAACCACTTATTGTAAACCCTCCTTGCTTTTGTGAGTCCCTCTTCGGTAGAGGTGATCGGAGTGGTATTGGTTTGGATCCCTCTTAGGTAGAGGTGATTGTGTGTGGTTGTGAGCCTCTTCGGTAGAGGTGATTGTGTTGGTTGTGAGCCTCTTCGGTAGAGGTGGTTGTTGGTTGGTTGTTGGCCTCGGTGGAGGTTGTTGTTTGAGAGAGGAGTTTGGTACTCCTAGTGTTATAACAAATCCTCTTCGGTAGAGGTTCCCTCGGTGGGAGATAGTGGATTGGAAATCCTACACGGTGGTGTAGGCAGGGATGTAGAGCAAGGTGCTCGAACCTCGAACATATCTTGGTCTTTGCGATTGATCCATTGTCTCTCTAACTCTCTCTCATTTATATTGTGCAAAGCATCATACTTCATTCATATCATATTTGCTTGTGTTGAGCATAATTCATCTTGTCATATTTATTTGCTTGTGTTGTGCCTTGCATAATCCATATTGCTATATCCTTGATTGCTTGGCCTGATGTGTGTGCACATTGCTTGGATTGCTTGTGTGTGTATGCCTAACTTATACTCATCCAACAAGAGCTTCACATAGCACCTCAACCCATTTCAAGGGGAATCAAGGGGAGTTAGTCCAGAGACTCGCAAGGGGAATTCGGCTACACTTGTTGTATTGTATTAGTTTGTGCATAATTTGCATTAGCTTCCGCTTTTAGCGCACTTAGTTTTGCATTTAGTTTTAGATTAGCACTAACACCTATTCACCCCCCCTCTAGGTGTCTTTTCAAACCCTACATAAATAATTATTGTTTAGGGTACTCTTCAAAGCATGAATGGCTTTTGAGTTAGCCTCAATATACTTGCTATTATTAACATATGAATCATTAATGGTAGCAAGATAAACATGAATACCTAGGCCTTTGAGGAACAAAGACATCTTAACCTTCCAAGTTTGGATGTTAAGAATATCAAAGGTGGGAGGTGACATGAAATCCATGAGAGTGTGTACAAATATTGTGATTAGCCTAAAATGAGGATCTTTAACTCTAGGTTGTAAGACCCAAATCAAGAGCACTTGGCTCTGATACCAATTGTAAATCACCTAGAGGGGGTGAATAGGTGAGCTAATCTAATGGTCACTAAATGCGGAATTAAAAACTTATTACACTAAACACTAAGTTTAACACAAGAGTGTAGCCGGATTTCCCGTGAAGGGCTCTAGACTAACTCCTCAAGATTCCTCTAGATAAGAGTTGAGGTGCCGCGTTGGCTCTCTTAGTTGAATACAAGTGTTAGCAAACAATCCCCAAGCATATAACAATTAATCTCACAATATATCAAGCATATAAAGATAAAGACAATATTAGCATGCAAGATATAAAAACAAGAGTAAGAGATAGAGAGTGAGCAATCACAAACACGGGAGATTTGTTTCGAGGTTCGAGCACACTTCCTCTACGTCCCCGCTTCAACACTATGAAGAATTTCCACTATAAACCGATCCCACCGGATCACTTGGTGCCGCAACACCTACAAGGCGAGTTCACACTTGAACTCCTTGGACTCTCTAGTCACGTACACACTGCAAGCCCACAAGCTCACCGAGGCCGCACCTTAAGCACGGAGTTCACACACGAACTCGAAAACACCGCGAAACCGCAAGTCCGCCTCCTCAAAGTATAAAGTAGAACTTTCGTAATCACAACTCTTTGATCACCTAAAATCCTCTCACAATAACACTCCTATATGTAGATATAGCAATGGATGGCTCAAGTGTTGTGTGAGAAAACAAGGATTGAAATGGTGGAGGAAAACTCAAAAAAATCACTTTTAAACACTCTTGATAAAACTCCCTTTTGATTGGAAATATTTGCTCTCAATTTAGTAGAGAAAACCTCTTAATAGAGTAGGAAAAACTCACTTAAAAAACTCTCCAAAAATCTTAACCAAAACAGCCCCCAAAAGCCCCAATTTATAGAGCTAGAAAAACTAGCCGTCGGAGCCAGTGGCCTGTCGGTCGACGCGCCGGTCGACCGGCCAACGGTCAGATTTCTGACCGTTGTGCTAGCGGCGACCGGCCGGTCGACCGTGGCCTGGATACAGAGAGCAGATTCTCTGTCGGTCGACCGGCCCGGTCGACCGGGGCTTTCCAGAGAGCAGAAGCTCTCTGCGGTCGACCGGGTTGGTCGACCGGCCCTCCAGCCAGAACTGGCGTGCACGTCTGTGCACGTCGGTCGACCGACTTCAAGCCGGGTCGACCGGCTGAAGCCAGACAGGTTATTTTTGGGATTAAAAACTTGGTCATTTTGGCTCAAATAAAATCCCATAAAATTATGAAAAATCTACAAAAATAGTTTTAACATATACTTTGATAATCAAACATGCTTGCACAAAATCAAGACATATTACAAACAATTTGAACTATTTTTGTAACTTGGAAAATTTGGCTAAAAACGAAAACTGTATTTTCCAAAATCTTTGATTTTTTCAAAACTTCTCCAAAATACAAAACAATATATTTTAAACTCTTTTAAAGCATAGAGTGTATGGATATGATCCACTACACATACATGGTGAAATATCTATGTTTTTGACATTAAACTCTAAATTTGGTTTTGTTTAAAACAATATACTTGAATTCCAAAAACCAAACCGGTATTTTTCAAAAAGAAAACTCTTTTGTATTTTTCCAAAATAAAAATTCTTTTATGAAAAAATTATCTAAATCAAGAGTGTGTGTGTGTAAGATATACTTGAGCAATCCACAACTATTCTATCCTTTACATTTATCTAAAAACAAAATCTTATAAAAACAAACCTAGACACAAGTCTTCTTCTTGAAGTCTTCACTTGAAGTCTTCACATCTTCTTGACTTGATCCAAACACGATCCATAGAGCTAGACTCCTCTTGAGTACTTGATGTGGTCTTGATGCACAAGCTCTTGAATCAAACGTGTTAGCTCCAAAACTTGACTTTAAATCCTTTGTTGATGCTACACACCTACTAAGATCTTGGTCACAAATCTGAAACTAAATAAACACAAGATCATTAGTACTATAACTACATGAGTGATCATCATCAAAACTAGATTGATAGGCCTTTGGGCCAACAATTTTTATAGATTTTACAGAGATTTATTTGGATTTAAAAATATATTTTAAATATAAAGTAATCAAGGTTTGGGTTGAGCCGGTCGACCGCTAGCCAGAGCTGAGTGCTCCGTTGATCAACCGCCTAGTCAATGAATGTGCACAAGCTTAGTGAAGTGCATGTTAGATAG
>JAVJIF010028319.1:0-76295 GCA_038442645.1 Agave tequilana | reverse complement strand
TATGCTTGCTATTACCAAGATAGGATTTCTTAGTAGTGGTAAGGTAAACATGTATTCCTAAGGTCTTAAGGTACATACTCATCTTAAGCTTCCATACATCAATGTTAGAAACATCAAACATAGAAGGGGTTATGAAAATCCACGAGTGTAAACTATATGTGTGCAAATGCAAATATAGATTAGCTAACCAAGATCTTACTCCTAGGTGGTTAAACCTAATATCAGGAGTGTAGGCTCTGATACCATTGAAAGTACACCTATGGGGGTGAATATGTGTATGGCTAATCTAATAACAAATGATGCGAAATTAAAAATACATTGCAATACACTTAGTGTAACCAAAGAGTATAGCCGAATTCCCGGTGAAGGGCTCTGGACTAACTCCTCTAAATTCCTCTAAATAAAAGTTGAGGTATTTATTGAAGCTCTCTTGGTTCAACACAAGTGAGGCACACAAACAATACCAAGCATATAACATATGAGCAATATGAATCAATGCAAGATATAAAGAGAAAGTTTAGAGATAGTGGACAATCGCAAACACCAAGATATGTTTCGAGGTTCGAGCCACTACACTACGTCCCCACCTTTCACACAGAAGGATTTTCACTATATGTCCACACAGGATTTCCCCACACAGGGAACCTCCACTGAGGATTTGGGTAATACAACTTTAGAGTACACAACTTCTCGCTCTTAAACAACAACAACCTCTACACAAGAGGCAGGCACTAAGCCACACAAGATCAACCTCTCAATAAGGGATAGGCACAAAGCCACACACAATCACCTCTCACTAGAGGGACAAGGTACAAAGTCAAACAACAACCTCAATGACCTCTACACTTAGAGGGATACCAACACAACCTCCACACTCAATCTCTACACAAGAGGGAACTCAAATAAAAGAAGGTTTAACAACTCTTGGTGGTTTCACACTAAATCACAAACCAATTTTTCTCACAAAACAAGATCCTGTAGATAGGATAGATATGATAGCTCAATTTTTTCTCACAACTCTGCGATCAACCCACCCAATTGACCGGGACCGCCTGATCCAGAGAGCAGAGCTCTCTGGCAGTCGACCGGATCGGTCGTCGACCGGCCCTCCAGCCAAATTGCCTGTGCACGTTTGTGCACATCAGTCGACCAGACCGTCGACCGACTTCTGCTGCCACGGTTGACCGTCCGGTCGACCGGCAGATGGCCAGGTCACATATTTGGGGATTAAAAACCTTGTCTTTTTTACTTCAATTAAATCTCATAAAATCTCATAAATTTCACAAAAATAAGTTCTTATAAGATATTGAAATACAAATATGTGTGACTAAAATTCAATATATATTATAAACAATTTGAACCATTTTTTTGATTTAGAAATTTGGCTTAAACACAAAATCGGTATTTTTCAAAACTTAGTTTTGAAATTGAAAACCGTTTTCTCCAAAACTCATGTAAATACAAAAACATGATATTGAAACAAATTTGAAGCATATTGTATATGGATAGAATCTAATATACATATAAGATATATATCTATGTTTTTGACATGAAATCCAAAATTCGGTTAAACTGAAAATAATAAACTGAAACTTGTGTGTGTGTGATCTTGAGCATATCAACACTATCTATCTTTACAATAGATCTAAACAAACTAAACTAAATACAAACTGAAGTCTTCTTGTCTCCAAGCCTACTCAATCCAAACACGATCCAACGAGCTTGACTCCAATCGAGAGCTAGATGCGATCTTGACGCGCGAGCTCTTGAATCTTCATGTGAAAGCTCCAAAACTCCTTTGTTGAAGCCAAACACCTACTAAAATCTTGGTCAATCACTGAAACTGTTTAAACACAAGATTATTAGTAAACTATAACTACATGAGTTAATTATCATCAAAACTAAAGTAATGGGCCTCTGGGCCAACAAATAGATAGTGTTGATACTTGATTATCAACTTTCTTTCCTGACCTCAATGTATGAAAAGCATTATATTAATTTAATGATTGATCCTCAGCCAAATGGGCTTGGTGGGATTCCTAGGATTTGTTACTAGCAGACTGGGCAAGATACCATTTAGCCTCTCATTCTGTGAATTAGCTAATTGGCTCATTTGAACCTCTGACCTCGTTATGGCTTGTGTGTGGCTGTTCTGTATTGTTTGCATGAGGAACTCTTGGTTCTTCATATACCTTTCTATGTCTTCTCAAAATCAGTCTTCTCTTCTCAAGTGGAGGATCTTGGAAGGAAGATTGTGGAGCTTGGTTGAAAAAGTTTTGTTGATAATTTAAAAAATTGGGCTGATTGTTGGAAGAATTGTGATAGTAATTTGAAAAATTGGGTTAATGATTGGAATGTTGAAAGTGGTTTGAATGATTTGACCTTGATTGGTTATTGTTGTTTTGGCTCCATGAGAAATTTGGGTGATTTCTTTAGCCATGATTGTACGTTGATGCATAAGGATTATTATTAGGTCTTAAAAAGGTCGTATTCATCAGTTCAGGAAATTGTTGCTGAGTTTGGAACACTGGACAGTCCTTAAACACATGATTCATGGCTCGACAGTAAGTACAGCCCGGAGTTGAAAATTAGTTTGGACTGACTTGGTTGACTGGACTTGATTTTTTAGTTTCTAAACCGTTCAGTCTTCTCGCTAGGTTTGCTATTCTAGCCTCAGCAGTTATGAATGATTGAACTAAATGGAGACCTCCTTTTGAAGAGATAGAGTTTGAATTCCTAGAGTTTTCATTAGTTGGTTCCCATTGGATGGCCTTTTTAGCTAGATTCTCATATAAATCTCATCTTCATTTTCATCTTTTTGCAAGAATCCCCTTGGCACATGGTTTTTAAGAGGGTCTTGATTGTGTAGTCTAAATCATCATAGAGAATTTGGCATTATCATCTTTCTCTATTCTATGATGTGGCATTGGACAAGGAGGTCTTTGAAGCATTCAAAGTACCTCCAAAATAGTTCACTAGGTTCTTACTTGAACTGCATAATGTTCTTCCTAATGAGAGTGATCTTATGAATTGGATAGAATTTCTTCAAGAAAACTTTGATGAAACCATCCCACGACGTGGTAGAGCTGGCCACTAAGTTGTAAAGCTATTTCTTGGCTAAGAGAAAATGGGACAAATCTTAACCTAATAACATCGTCTACAAGATGTGAGATTTTCATCATTAAGCATACTTTCTCAAATTCTCATATGAAGAACTATGCATCTTCGGACTCTAAGCCATGAAACTTAGGGAGTGTGTTGATGAACTAAAGCTTGAGCTCAAAGTTATGTTAATCAACCAATGGAAGTTAGATGCAAGATGGAAGTGAGGTTCTCATGGAGTAGAACCTATCCTCTAAGGATGTTGGTTGAGCCATAACTGGATCTGGTTTTGGTTCAAGCTTGGGTGTGATGTGTTTCTAGTTAGCCTAAATGAATTTGGGTCTCTCGACCACACTTGCATACACAAACACTACCACAAATAAGTTTACCAATAGTCAACAAGAAAAAGCAACCAAGCCTAGTTTTAAGGTAAACCTTAGACCTAAACAACTCCTAACTAGTTGATTATCCACAGAAGGTATAATACAAACTTTGACCACAAGCTAATCAGTCAGGTGAGGGCAAGATTGGTGGGAGGTATCCGCGCAAAAGCGACAGGCCTAATTAAGCCAAACCACCAGCCTTTAGGATTTCGCCCTCAATGTTGTTCTTTGACACTGAATTGGCAAGAGTCAAATTTTAACGCCTTCCCCCTTAGGATAATCTCCTAATGAGTTTGAGATGTCTCTAAGGCCAATGTCTATTAGATTTTAAGTTAGGCTTAGGTTGTGCATGCTTGGAGATAGTTTGTGGGCTAAGAAAGGGTAATGACTGTTGGCCCAAAGGCCTATCACCCTAGTTTTGATGATGATCAACTCATGAAGTTATATTTACTAATGATCTTGTGTTTAATTAGTGACAGATTCATTATCAAGATCTTAGTAGGTGCATAACTCAACAAAGGACAAAATATCACGATTTGGAGCTAGCACGGTGTGATCCAAGGAGCTTTTGGATCAAGCTTGGACCAAGTCAAGAAGATGAGAAGCCTTCAAGTGAAGATTTCAAGAAGATGAAGACTTGTGTCTAGGTATAAGATTTTGTTTTTGTTTTAGTTAAAAATGTAAAGGATAGATCGTTGGTGGATTGCTCAAGTAGATATCACACACACACTCTTAATTTGTTGTATTTTCATAAAAGAATTTTTAGATTTAGAAAAGACTTTCATTTTGGAAAAACATAGTTTTTTGGTTCTTGGTATTCAAAGTTATATATTTCAACCAAAACCTTATTTAGAGCTTTATGACAAAAACATAGATATTTCATTATGATTGTGTAGTGGATCATATCCATACACACTATGTCTTAAATGTATATCTTGTTTTTGTATTTGATGAAGATTTAGAAAAACATGTTTTGGAAAAATATTGTTTTGGAAAAATAGTTTTTATCATGAGCCAAATATTTTCAAGTTACAAAAATAGTCCAATCTTTTATAACATGCCTTAATTTTGTGCAAGCATGTTTGTATATCAAAGTATATTGGTAAAACTATTTTTGTAGATTTTTATGTATTTTATAGGATTTTATATGAGCCAAAAAGACAAACTTTTTGATCCCAGAAAAACTGTTTCAGGCTTCGTATAAGTCGACTAGTGACCTTTTATAGTCGACTAATACAGGAGTCGGCCGACCGGGCCGGTCGACCGACGTGCACAAACGTGCACGCCTGTGTGTACTGTGGACGGTCGACCGTGCCGGTCGACCGCTCCAGAGAGCAGTGCTCTCTGGAAAGTTCGGTAGACCGCACCGGTCGACCATGGCTCCAATGGTCAGAAATCTGACCGTTGGCGGTCGACCGGGCCGGTCGACCGGCAGTACTGACAGATCCCAACGGCTAGTTTTCTGGCAGCCTATAAATTGGGGGTCTTATCATTGTTTTGCTATAAGATTTTAGGATAGCTTTGAGCCAGTTTTTCCCATTCTTTTAAAAGGGTTTTCTCCACAAATTTGAGTGCAAATACTTCCAATCTAAAGGGAAGAATTTATCAAGAGTGTAAAAGAGATTTCTTGAGTTTTTCACTAAAGTTTCACATCCTTGTTTTTCTCACACCACACTTGAGCATCCATTGATTATTCATCCTATAGGTGTGTTGTAGTGAGAGTGCTTTAGGTGATCAAAGTGTTGTGATCACCAAAGATCTTTTCCTTGTTCTTTGAGGAGACGGGCAAGTGTGCTCGTCGTTGTTTTGAGTTCGGGTGCGGACTCGGTTGTTTGAGGTGCGACCTCGGCGAGCCGGTGGGCTTGCGGTGTGTACGGGACTAGGGAGTCCGAGGGCTTGTAGGTGTTGCGGCACCGAGGAGAGATCCATTGGGATCTTGCATAGTGGAAATCCTTCGTGTGTCGAAGGCGGGGATGTCGAGCAAGTGTGCTCGAACCTCGAAACATACCCTTGTGTTTGCGATTGCTATTCTCTCTCTCTCTCTTTGTCTCTTGTTATATCTTGCATGTTATTTATTGTGTTCATCTTTATATGCATGATATATTCCTTGTGCTCATATTGATATACTTGCGTGGGATTGTTGCTAACACTTGTATTCAACCAAGAGAGCCAACGCGGCACCTCAACCCATTCAAGGGGAATCTAGAGGAGTTTGTCCAGAGCCCTTCACGGGGAATTCGGCAACACTCTTGTGTTATACGTGGTGTTTAGTGTAAAAGATTTAATTAGGTCATAATTGTTTTTAGCTTCCGCATCATTTGCATCATTTGGCACTAAGTGACCATTAGATTAGCCTTCACCTATTCACCCCCCTCTAGGTGATTTACAATTGGCATCAGAGATTGGTACTCTGATTTTGGTCTAACAACCTAGAGTAAAAGATCCTTATTTTTAGGCTAATCACATATTTTTGTACACACACCATGGACTTCATGTCACCCCCACCTTTGACATCCTTAACATCAACATTTGGAAGGTTAAGATGTCATTGTACCTCAAGGCCTTAGGCATTGATGTTTATCTTGCCATATCTAATGATTCATATTGTTCAAATGGTAAGAATTTGAGGCTAATGCAAAAGCCCTTCATGCTATCAAGTCAACCCTAAATGATGATTATTTATCTAGGGTTTCTAACTTTGATTCGGCTTTTGTAGTTTGGAATACCCTCATCTCCCTCGGTGAAAAAGATCAATACTATGCGGGGAGTGATTCGGACGTTGGGAGCGACACCTCCAACGTGTGCCACATGGTCCAAGGGGATAACCCCTTGAGGTAACTACCGAATCCGATGATGAGGACATGTCATATGATGAGCTCACTCATTTTGCCAAACAATTCTTGAAAAATATGACATGCTTAAGAAAGAAAATAAAATTTTGAAAAAGAACATTGCTTGCATGCATATAGAACAAGATTCATTTAGATCTAACATTGCATGTCTAGAAAAAGACAACAATAATTTGAAAAAGAATTTTGATGCCATGCTTAATGAAAAAGATTCTTTAGAAAATAAAATGGCATGCTTAGAAAAAGAAAACAAAGATTTGAAAAATGAGAATGTTTCCTTGCTTACAAAATTGAATGATTTATGTGAAGGGAACACTACTTTGAAAAATAAGATTGATTTGGTGGAAAAACAAAAGGAAGTTGTTTTTCAAGAAAATAATTCTTTGAAAAGAAAAATTTGTGAAAAAGAAAAAGATTTTGTTTCACAAAAGAAAAAGAAAAATGATCATATATCTCATCATGCTTTACATGCCACAACTAATGAGATTAAGAATTTGAAAAATAAAATGGATGGTTTGAGTTCAACTTTGAACTCTTGTGCTTTTAATCATTCTAGGTTGGAGTCAATGTTTTCAAAGAAACAAACTCCACATGTTCATGCACATCATACCCATCATGCATATGCTTATGTTGCACAACATGATCACACTCCTACACATAAGCATACTAAGGTGTACGTATGTACACATTGTGGCCGAAAAGGCCATTTAGCAAAATATTGTTATGATAGATTAGATCATTTTAATTTTGCTAAGAATAAAAATTTTTGGGTTCCTCAACATAAGACTAACCCCCGTGGACCCAAGAAAATATGGGTACCAAAACCCCCACCATTTGCTTGTGATGTAGGTGAGGGCTCTCACAAGACATGAGAGGATTGGTGCCTTGGTAGTGGATGCAATAGACTTGATGGACATACTTTTGGATGCATCGCTATCAAGGAGCTTTGGTGGAAAGACCACCATATTTGGAGCTTTGGAGTTGGTAACAATTTCTAAACTCCTACTTTATGCACATGCTTTTAATTTCATATATCATATCGCATGTTCATATTTTTGTGTGCTTCATGTGGTATTTACATGTTTAAATGAAGATTTTATCAAAACGTGCATGTATACATATACAAATAGTGAATTACAATTGATTCATATATGATTGAACTTCATGCTCATTTATACCCACTATATGCATATGTATAGACTAGTTTTGATGATTCTCATTTATACATGCTTTGCCAATTTCTTATGCTTTACTTCATGTATATGTATTTTTAATTCAAATCTAATAAATATACATGTATACCCGTGAGTCTCTTGCCTTCATGCAAACATCATTAATAGACTCTTTTAGATTTGGGATATGTATGTGTATTGTTAGGATTAGATTAATCATACATATACCATGAAGATTAATGTTTTGATTTTTCGTGTTTTTGTTAAAATGTGACTTTTGATCTCTTTGAGCTTTTTTGACTATTTTCATAAAAATACTAGTTACATGATCGTTTAACACTCTCACTTTTGTTAAAATCATTTTTGAGCTTTATTGACCATGAGTGCTTAAATTTTTATGTATCTAGTTATGTTTATGAAAAACATAAGATTTGATATATTTGAAGGATCTTTAACTAGTTTTTCAAAAACAATTTATACTAGTTATTATTCTTCAAATAATTTTTAAGATTTCCACATGATTCTATTTGATGCTTCATGATTTGAATATTAGTTTATATGTTAGTTTTTGTCAACACTAGGATTTATACTTGTACATATCGTGGGCCACAAATAAATCTATTTATATTTGTGCTTGAATGCTTATTTGAACCCATGAAATGTGCTTGTATTGCTTGGTTTTGATGATACATACATTTTTAAACTTGTATTCTCTTTTTGGATTTGATTCATGATCATGTATTTTCATTTCATGTATATGTGTATTTTGTCAAACTTTAAGATATACATGTATACCTCTTGAGTCATTTGCCTTTAATGCAAATCTATTTATATGGACTCAATTGTGTTTAAGAGATATGTATGTATACTTATTGTGTTGTCAAAACATACATATATCTTGAAAATATATATATTTTTTTAATAAAAAATTTTTGTGATGATTTTCATATTTTCTTATTTAAAGGAATATTGAGCTTTATTGACATTTTCATGATACCATGTTCCACATAACACTAGTGCACTCACCTCTTTTGAAAATTTTATGGACTTCATGGATATTAGAGTGTTTTTAGTGCCATGTGATTTACTTGTGTCTCATGAAAAACATTTTTGCTTTATTCCTTGCTTGAAGGATTTCGTACTAATTTTTAAAACATTTTTCTAGTGCAAATTCTTCATTTGGTAGAGTTTTTTCAAACTAAGCTTATTTTCAAATCTATTTTGAAAACCCCTACCATCTATGGGAGGATGGATGGGCGATTATGCCTTGTATGCTTCATTGAAAATCTTTTACCTTGTGCATATGAAGGGTGGTAGGTTATGAGATATACACTTGATTTTATTGTTATGTCAATTGGTATCATTGAATCGTTTCAATTGGTATCAATATGAACTTATTTTGTATATACTCATATTTTGTTTCTTATATATATGTATGTTTCAATTTCAATTGGTATACTCATTTCTCATACATATATATGATTTCCATGTGCTTAACTCACAATTGGCTCACATTTTTTTAAAAGCACAAAGTTTATGATGAAAAATAAAAAAAAAATTTTCATATGTTTACTATTGATATTAAAAAAATATGTTGATTTGATATCTCAAAATGTGTTTTATTAAGTAAGTTCAAAATTTTAAAGAAAAATTTAAAATGTTTGATGTGTATTTCTTATATGCAAGGAGAGCTTAACATCTCTCTTACATATTGATTCATGTTGAGTATATTATAAATTGAGGAGCTTGACAACTCTTCTTTATATGATATACGTGTGTAGGGGGAGCTTCACATCTCCTCTTATGCATTACATAATTTGTGTTATGTGAGTTAGGGCTTGTCATCCCTTCTTCATGTAATGCATATGTGTAGGGAAGCTAACTTAGCGTCTTCCTCTTCATGAATGTATATCTCATA
This sequence comes from Agave tequilana, assembly GCA_038442645.1. Lineage (NCBI taxonomy): Eukaryota > Viridiplantae > Streptophyta > Magnoliopsida > Asparagales > Asparagaceae > Agave > Agave tequilana. The sequence goes on along the minus strand of JAVJIF010028319.1, from coordinate 66,871 downwards.
TAAATCTTTATTGATTGATTTGTATTACCCCTTCTTGATCTTTTTGTTTTTGACAAAAAGGGGGAGAAAAATTTGTTTGCTTTGATTTTACTTTGAACCCTTTGTTGATGATTGACAAAAAGGGGGAGAAGTATTTGAGTTTATATGCATGTTTTCATTGCTTAAGGGGGAGAAGTATTTGTCTTCCTTGTTTTCATTGCTTAAGGGGGAGAAGTATTTGTCTTCCTTGTTATTTATGCATATATATTTTGTATTGCAATAGGAGAAAAAGATTTTGATTTAGAAAAAGATTTTGATTTATGCTTGTTGCATGTTTTATCTCCATATTTGCATACATGTTTATGAGCTTCATTGCATACATCTATTATTTATTTTCTATGCATGAGTTAAGGGGGAGCTTCCTTGAAGCTTTACTTTAATCCATGCATATATAACCTCATGAGTTTTGTCATCATCAAAAAGGGGGAGATTGTTGGCCCAAAGGCCTATCACCCTAGTTTTGATGATGATCAACTCATGAAGTTATATTTACTAATGATCTTGTGTTTAATTAGTGACAGATTCATTAACAAGATTTTAGTAGGTGCATAGCTCAACAAAGGACAAAATATCAAGATTTGGAGTTAGCACGGTGTGATCCAAGGAGCTTTGGATCAAGCTTGGACCAAGTCAAGAAGATGAGAAGCCTTCAAGTGAAGACTTCAAAAAGATGAAGACTTGTGTCTAGGTATAAGATTTTGTTTTTGTTTTAGTTAAAAATGTAAAGGATAGATAGTTGGTGGATTGCTCAAGTAGATATCACACACACACTCTTGAATTTGTTGTCTTTTCATAAAAGAATTTTCAGATTTAGAAAAGACTTTCATTTTGGAAAAACATAGTTTTTTGGTTCTTGGTATTCAAAGTTATATATTTCAACCAAAACCTTATTTAGAGCTTTATGACAAAAACATAGATATTTCATTATGATTGTGTAGTGGATCATATCCATACACACTATGTCTTAAAAGTATATCTTGTTTTTGTATTTGATGAAGATTTGAAAAAACATGTTTTGGAAAAATATTGTTTTGGAAAAACAGTTTTTATCATGAGCCAAATATTTCCAAGTTACAAAAATAGTCCAATCTTTTATAACATGCCTTGATTTTGTGCAAGCATGTTTGTATATCAAAGTATATTGGTAAAACTATTTTTGTAGATTTTTATGTATTTTATGGGATTTTATATGAGCCAAAAAGACAAACTTTTTGATCCCAGAAAAACTGTTTCAGGCTTCGTATAAGTCGACTAGTGACCTTTTATAGTCGACTAATATAGGAGTCGGCCGACCGGGCCGGTCGACCGACGTGCACAAACGTGCACGCCTGTGTGTACTGGTGGACGGTCGACCGTGCCGGTCGACCGCTCCAGAGAGCAGTGCTCTCTGGAAAGTTCGGTCGACCGCACCGGTCGACCGTGGCTCCAGCGGTCAGAAATCCGACCGTTGGCGGTCGACCGGGCCGGTCGACCGGCAGTACTGACAGATCCCAACGGCTAGTTTTCTGGCAGCCTATAAATTGGGGGTCTTGTCATTGTTTTGCTATAAGATTTTAGGAGAGCTTTGAGCCAGTTTTTCCCATTCTTTTAAAAGGGTTTTCTCCACAAATTTGAGTGCAAATACTTCCAATCTAAAGGGAAGAATTTATCAAGAGTGTAAAAGAGATTTCTTGAGTTTTTCACCAAAGTTTCACATCCTTGTTTTTCTCACACCACACTTGAGCATCCATTGATTATTCATTCTATAGGTGTGTTGTAGTGAGAGTGCTTTAGGTGATCAAAGTGTTGTGATCACCAAAGATCTTTTCCTTGTTCTTTGAGGAGACGGGCAAGTGTGCTCGTCGTTGTTTTGAGTTCGGGTACGGACTCGGTTGTTTGAGGTGTGGCCTCGGCGAGCCGGTGGGCTTACGGTGTGTACGGGACTAGGGAGTCCAAGGGCTTGTAGGTGTTGCGGCACCGAGGAGAGATCCATTGGGATCTTGCATAGTGGAAATCCTTCGTGTGTCGAAGGCGGGGATGTAGAGCAAGTGTGCTCGAACCTCGAAACATACCCTTGTGTTTGCGATTGCTACTCTCTCTCTCTCTCTCTCTCTTTGTCTCTTGTTATATCTTGCATGTTATTTATTGTGTTCATCTTTATATGTATGATATATTCCTTGTGCTCATATTGATATACTTGCGTGGGATTGTTGCTAACACTTGTATTCAACCAAGAGAGCCAATGCGGCACCTCAACCCATTCAAGGGTAATCTAGAGGAGTTTGTCCAGAGCCCTTCACGGGGAATTCGGCAACACTCTTGTGTTATACGTGGTGTTTAGTGTAAAAGATTTAATTAGGTCATAATTGTTTTTAGCTTCCGCATCATTTGCATCATTTGGCATTAAGTGACCATTAGATTAGCCATCACCTATTCACCCCCCTCTAGGTGATTTACAAAATGACTCCCCCACCTTATCTTGTGTTAGGTTTTGCCCTTAAGATTGATTGTGCACGTATAAAGCAAGTAACAATCAAAAAGAAAATAATTTACCCAAGAATGTTTTTATATTAGATGTTATGCAAACGTATGATTGCAAGTAAACGCAGTGAGAATTATCGTCTAGCTTTAGGCTAACGGGTCGTGTCCACGAGGAGGAATGCGATGAAAGCTTTTTGATGAATTGTTTAAAGAACAAAGAATGGTGTCGGTGTATTTTTTTTATGTTAAAAAAGTAAATGGAAAGTAAGGAAGTGATTAAAGAAAAATTAAAAACTTAGAGATGACTTTAGAAAAGATGATCTTTAAAAGGCTTGAAGATTGTTATTTTTTAATACATGAAAAAAATCTGGGTTCACTATCTTACTACTCAACGATATGTTCTATTGAAATTTTCAGTGCCTCAACTTGATCATAGGCAAACACTTAAGCTTGAGTTTTGAAAATATTAAGCAAAGCAAATAAGATTATTTTGAAAAATTGACTCTTTTTTCTTAAGAAATCATCTTGAACTGAATGTTAAATCATCAAGTAATCTTTCAAGTATGAAATAAAAATAAATTCAAGTGTTGTTTTAGAAAATAAAAGTTTAGAAAACCAAACCCATCCTCATGTTCCTTCAAGAACACTTCCAAAGAAGCAAGGCTTAGATTAAGGCATACATATGATGTTGTTGAGTTCTTCACATCAAAACCATTCAAAACAAGAGAGATCGAAGAGAGATAATAGTGAGCCCAAAAAGTAAATTTAGCTACTTATGATTAAAGTAAAACAAGACATGTGAATGAAATAACACATACCCATGAATTAGAGAAGAGAAGCCTTGAACCTTTATTGATGTCACTTCAACTTCAGATTACAATCACTCTTTTCCTCTCTCTCACTTGTCTCTGGACTAAACTATGAATTAAAAAGGGAGATACAACTTCTTAATACTATCTAATATAAAACCTAAATCCTAAAAATAAAGAGAAAATTTTAAACTAATTCCGGGTCCCTTTTTCTCTTTCGAATGCAGTATTTATAGGGAAAAATCAATCGGGGGAGAGCGTACGAAGATAGGGGAAGCAAACGCTTCCCCAACCGTCTCAACAAAGCAGCAAAAACGCGGGCCAGGTGGCCACACCTGGGGGGTACAGCTCCTGATTTAGTGATTTACCTTGATCTGTTTTGGATTTCACGTTTCAACTCCTGGATTTGACGAAACTGCCTTTGATCTTTGGCTTTAACCAATTGATTTGTAAAGATTTGTTTTAACCGATTTTCAACAGATTTTGTCTTCTCTGATTTACCTCGATCTGTCCTGATCTTCTAATTTTGAATTAGTTCTGAATTAAGCCAGAATTTTGATGGGTTTTTGGGCTCGTTTCTCTTCCCTTTCCATTAGCAATGAGCCTGCACATTATTAAATAAAAAGAAGACTTATTAATAGGATTTATTAGATAATAAATATTGTAATGTGACAATATATATGCAATATATGTGACTGATCACACCTTATACTTATCTTTTGCTCACCCTCAAGCAAAACATAAAAAATTAATCCAAGAAATTATTTTAACCACTTTCGCAGGTCACTTGATTGCACTGAGCATGTGCAATAATCCGTTAAACCTCTAGGTTATCCCTAGAGGACAGATTTTATCTTGTGAGGGTTTCAGTAGATTGCACTCACAAAATCCATAAAGAAAGAGACAAAAATGTTAGTATTTTCGAAGAGCATTTTGAAAAGATGGAAAATATTTGAGGTATTATTTGTAAGAGTTCAGGTAATCTATAAGTTATAGGAAAATCGAACTTTTAATTCCTAAACTTAGTCTCTACTCAAAAACATATCATCAATCAAAGTAAGGAGTCAAATTATATTTCTCATCTTGTCTATTACTTTACCCTAAGTCATATACGCCTTCGTGACCGTGAAATTTTGACTAAAGGTTCTTTAACTTTAACTCTTATGCCTTATTATTATTATTTTTTTGCTGGTGTTATTCCTTAATTCTATTATGCTTTCTAATCTACCCATGTAATGAGCCTTTAGTCGGTGAGACCCAAACTGGACAATCTTAAGACACAAGGTGAGAAAACACCCCTAAGGATTTAAGCACTAGAGCAAATAAGGCCACGAAATCAAGAATTTTTATTTATAAAATGTACACCTTTTAGGCGTGAATACTTATGCTTCATGATGCACGAATACCCAGCTTAATCAGAGGATTGATATATATATATATATATATATATATATATATATATATATATATATATATATATATATATATATATATATATATATATATATATATATTATATATACACACTTATCTAATCATCTTTTACATAAATACCAAGGCTTGCCTAGGCCAAAGCACCTAGCTAATCAATAATTAGATTTGTTTATTTTTCATATATATATACGTATGTGTGTGTATTTTATAAGGCATAAGAATCTTTGTTTTTGAACTCTCCAAAATTGCATTTTTATCTTCACTTTTACACATATATCCTTGATCATTCTTTTATTAATTAATGCTATTAACTCCTTTTTTGATTATGGTGTGTAGTTACTTAAATGAGAGGATAAAGATACAAGAAGCTTCATTTTATCCCTAATCCTATTCAAAGTTGGATTAAATTGAATCCAAAGGAGGAAAGGATTAATCTTCATCTCCTATTCAAGTTCAAATTCAGGAGATAAAGTCCTAGAAGATGAAGGGGATAAAGCTAATCCTAAAAGGGAAAAGGAGGATAATTCAAGTTAAATGGAGTTCAAAATCAATTCAGGCTCGGATTCTGGCTATACACCTTTTAGTAATCGGATCATAACTTTTGCTACAGATCTTCAAATCTGATGATTTAAGATGCTACAGAAAAAAGATTGGAAGGACTACAATTCTTATGTTTATTACTCTATCTAATTCAGCCATCTGATAAGTCATATTCAGCAAACTACATGCCAACTTGTTGCAGGACTGAATTCCTTATTGAATTATGAAACCTTCTAATTTGTATCCTATTGTGATTAGATTTGAGGCCTATTTAAAGAGCTGAAATCTCTCATTATGAGGCATCTCCACATCAGAGATCATAACTTAGGATTTTTCTTTTAGTCTCTTTTTCAATTTCTTTTGTATTTTAGTTCTATTTGTGAGAAGGAGAAGCCATTGTAATTCGAGGTGACAGATCAATATAAGGTGCTTTCTTTCTTTTCATATCTCTTTTGTTATTTACTTTATTTTTGCTTTTTCTTATTTTTTATTTCTTACTTTCTTTTGCTTGTCATGTTTACCATGAATAGCTAGATTTTTCTCATGGCTTGCTAAGACGTCACCACCATCACATCTAATGTCTAGTAGATAAAACGGATTAGATCATATGCATGCCTACTCCAATCTTTATTCTTGAAGACTCATTAGGATAAGCAACTAGTTTAAACACTTTTTTATTGTTCTTCTTAATCTATACTTGATAAATACCTTGATATTTTAATGTTCAACTTTAATAAGTGTTAGGGTTAAAGATTTGCTTGTACTTTCTAATGATCTTTCTTACTTTATACTTGACCGACAATCTTGATATTGTAATGTTACATCTTGGTTAGTGCTATTTCAACCCGTATCCTAGTTTTCCTCCTATGTGTCTTACTTGATTTGTGGTAGAATATCATGTTTAGGATTTAAAGTAAAGTAATTATCTATCTAGCATTAGCATGTATGGTGGTTGATTATTAGTAAGCTGTGAACCTTTCTTTTGGTTTGTTTCTTTATCCACATACAATCCATCCCCTCTTTTTCACGTTCTTTAAACAGAGAAAATAAAAAGAAAACAATATTACCGAAAATCTTCTATCGCATCTCTCCCTGAGGTTCGACCCGCTTTAGCCCTAGCTACCGCGGATTTATTGCAAAGATTCAGAATTTAAATTAATCACATGTACTTTTCATATTCTCTGTACTCTGTTTTGTGCAATCAAATTTTGGCGCCGTTGCCGGGGAGGGAACGGTATATATTGTTTTCTAACTTAGGCTAGATTTTTTTATTTATTGTTTCTCTTTATTTTTAACAATTCTTATGTGATATGGCTTATTACAACAAATTTTCCAATTTTAATAGTAATCCATATTACACATCGACCTCTTTTGAATCGGATATTACCAGCCCGACATATCATAATTTTAACCAACCAAGCATGCCTAGTTGGTCTTATCCAAATCAACATATGCCCCAACCTCAACTTCATGAAACGAATTGGAATAATCATCACTACTCTTCACAGAGTTAATGGGGATACAACACCCCTGAGCCATATTGTCAACCACCTTTTCAACCATTCTCTTCAGATACTTCTTTTACCACACCACCAATGTTTCAGTCCTCAAATGATCCATTCGATAGGTTAGAAGAAAAAATAGATCATTTGCAAAGTTAAATGAATGAGAAAATTTCTAGACTTTCAAACATCCTTAAACTAACTAACCAAATTGACGAGACTGACGAATCATGGTGTGTTGAAGATCTTGATCAAGATTCAATTTCATCGCACCAACGTGAACTTGATCAATCCCAACCCTTAAACAAATTGACAAGTTTTAATTTTTATGAGATTGAACTAGATTGTGAATGCAAACCCGATGCTCAACTTTGTGATCTAATTTCAAACTTTGAATCTATGTTGACTCCAGTGTCTTTACCCAATTTGGACCCAATTTTCGAGCCAACATTAATTCCAGTACCTGTATATTATGAAATTGGATCATCTATTTTGGGCAGTCACATTCATTTGATGGATCATGAACTTAAGTTCTTTGATCTGGAGCCCACTTTTGAATCAAACCTGACTCTCGAACCTAAATTTGATTTTCCCGAGCTGGTATTGGTTCCCAATCCTATTATTCTTAAGCCCAAACCATTCACTTCATCAAGTCAAATTCTATTGTTGGACCAAGGTATAAATAATGATGACTCTGAGATGGTATTCCAAAATTGGTCATACAATCTAGATAGTTTCAATGTTAGGGTCGTGCATGATCCTATTCATTTGGGGGATAATAAAACTGTGCATAAGAAAGAGGTCATAAAAGGTGAGTTCCTTGATGATCCACAATATTTAGATTGGGTAGCAATGCTTGGCCCAATCCGGCCACCACCGGAACCACCACCTTGAGGTCATATTTTGCCTTCCCTTTCTTCTTTTTCATGCATACATGCATTCATTCATACATTGAGGACAATGCATGAGATAAGTGTGGGGAGGGTTTACTAACATAGATAGATACTAACATTTTTCTTAAAAAAAAAATCTTTTTGAAAAAGAAAACAATATTTTGATTTATTTCTGTAAGTAATTAAGTTAATTTTAAGGAATAAGAAAATCATAATTAGGATTTCTTAACACTTGGTCAAAATAAGAGTATTTGTTTTATTTTTAAGTTTAGGAGGAAAAAATTGAAAAGTAATTTAGTCTTGATATCTTTACCTTGTTGAAATATACATGCTTTAAACACTTACACACTTGGATTCAAAACAAAGACTCTTGTATCTTAGAAAAAAATATATAAAATAAATAAATCTAATTATTGATTAGCTAGGTACTTTGGCCTAAGAAAGCCTTGGTACTTACGCGAAAGGTAATTAGGTAAGTTTAAAAATATATATATAAATATATTATATGTATTAACACATCTAATAATTAATTAGTTAGGTATTAGGGCCTCAAGAAGCCTTATTACTTACAAAAAAGAAAATTAGATGAGTTATACATATTTTTAAAAAAAGAAAAAAAAGAAAAAAGAAAAGAAGTGCTTAAAGGGCAACGAAGTGGTAATACTTCGAACTTCTGCAAAAAAAAAAAAAAAATTATATACAAGTTATAAGAGTTGAAGTTTAAGAATCCCAAGTAAAAATTTCGCTTTCACTTCGCTTTCACAAAGGTGCATATGACTTGGGGTAAAATAAAAGACTAAGTGAGAAATTCAGTTTTAATCCTAACCTAAATTAACGATAAATATTTGCATCGAGACTAAGTATAGGAATGAATAATTTGGTGATCCTAAGACTTATAAATTACTTGATTTACTCAAAGATACTTCAAATATTGTTCTTTTTCAAAATTGAATTTCAAAAATACTAACATTTTGTTTTTTTTTCTTTATGAATTTTGTGGGTGTAATTCACTGAAAATCCTCACGAGACAACACTCGTCCTCTAGGGTAGCCTAGAGGTTTAACGGCTTATTGCACATGCTAAGTGCAATCGTGATTCCTACGAAAGTGAGTTAGGTTAGATTAAATTAGTTTCTAACATTTGGTTTTGCTCGAGGACGATCAAAAGATAAGTGTGGATTGTACTCCAAAATTGCATTTTTATTATCACTTTTACACATATATCCTTGATCATTCCTTTATTAATTAATGCTATTAACTCCTTTTTTGATTATGGTGTGTAGTTACTTAAATGAGAGGATAAAGATACAAGAAGCTTCATTTTATCCCTAATCCTATTCAAAGTTGGATTAAATTGAATCCAAAGGAGGAAAGGATTAATCTTCATCTCCTATTCAAGTTCAAATTCAGGAGATAAAGTCCTAGAAGATGAAGGGATAAAGCTAATCCTAAAAGGGAAAAGGAGGATAATTCAAATTAAATGGAGTTCAAAATCAATTCAGGCTCGGATTCTGACTGTACACCTTTTAATAATCGGATCATAACTTTTGCTACAGATCTTCAAATCTAATGATTTAAGATGATACAGAAAGAAGATTGGAAGGACTACAATTCTTATGTTTATTACTCTATCTAATTCAGCCATCGGATAAGTCATATTCAGCAAACAACATACCAACTTGCTGCAGGACTGAATTCCTTATTGAATTATGAAACCTTCTAATTTGTATCCTATTGTGATTAGATTTGAGGCCTATTTAAAGAGCTAAAATCTCTCATTATGAGGCATCTCCACATCAGAGATCATAACTTAGGATTTTTCTTTTAGTCTCTTTTTCAAATTTCTTTTGTATTTTAGTTCTATTTGTGAGAAGGAGAAGCCATTGTAATTCCAGGTGACAGATCAATACAAGGTGCTTTCTTTCTTTTCATATCTCTTTTGTTATTTACTTTATTTTTGCTTTTTCTTATTTTTTATTTCTTACTTTCTTTTGCTTGTCATGTTTACCATGAGTAACTAGATTTTTCTCATGGCTTGCTAAGACGTCACCACCTTCACATCTAATGTCTAGTAGATAAAACGGATTAGATCATATGCATGCCTACTCCAATCTTTATTCTTGAAGACTCATTAGGATAAGCAACTAATTTAAACACTTTTTTATTGTTCTTCTTAATCTATACTTGATAAATATCTTGATATTTTAATGTTCAACTTTAATAAGTGTTAGGGTTAAAGATTTGCTTATACTTTCTAATGATCTTTCTTACTTTATACTTGACCGACAATCTTGATATTGTAATGTTACATCTTGGTTAGTGCTATTTCAACCTGTATCCTAGTTTTCCTCCTATGTGTCTTACTTGATTTTGTGGTAGAATATCATGTTTAGGATTTAAAGTAAAGTAATTATCTATCTAGCATTAGCATGTATGGTGGTTGATTATTAGTAAGCTGTGAACCTTTCTTTTAGTTTGTTTCTTTATCCACATACAATTCATCCCCTCTTTTTCACGTTCTTTAAACAGAGAAAATAAAAAGAAGACAATATTACCGAAAAGCTTCTATCGCATCTCTCCCTGAGGTTCGACCCGCTTTAGCCCTAGCTACCGCGGATATATTGCAAAGATTCAGAGTTTAAATCACATATACTTTTCATATTCTCTGTACTCTGTTTTGTGCAATCAGTAAGTGTATAAAATGTGCATATATCATCAAGGTAAAGATCAAGACTAAATTACTTTCACAAATTTTCTTCCTAACCTTAAAATCAAACAAGTCATTATTTTCCATTGATTAAGGGAAAAACTTATAAAAAAAGGGTCGAGGAGCTAAATTACAAGTAATTCTTTGAAGTAAAAAGATTACAGGTAGATCTCCTTTGAGATTTCTGGAAAAGTGTGCCAGTAGGAATCTGATCAGTGCGTGATCACTTATCCCTTTGACGATGCGATTGATTAAACAATCAGACTGCTGCCTAATGGGATTCCCTTCTCGCCTGGTTCGGGGAATCGGAGAACAGAAGGTCGGTAGAGCCCTCTTGTTACTTCTCGAGCTGCCTCCGCATGGGAATTCCTTCTCACCTGGTTCCGGAGATTCCTTGAGAGGGAGGAAGATCTTAGGGTATTAGCACCCTGATTAGAGAAGTAATTCTCTGAATTCTTGGAAGCAAGATAGTAGATCTTTGTATTTTGTCCTCTTCTCCTCTTTTTCAGCCTCTGCCCTCTTCTTGCCCTTGGTAGGCTATTTATAAGGAGAAGTAGGGGTATAATCGTCCAGAAAATCTGGAAATAGATTGAGTCAATCTGTTTTACATCTGGAAAGTAACCTCGCCGCAAGGCTAGAGACAGCTTTTATGAAGCTAGGAAGAGCAAGTAGTGATGGTCTCTTGATCCACTCTGCTAAATGAGGGATGCGCCCTTGATTCTTTCAAAATAACTGAAAGATTTCTTCTGATCTTCTCACTTGATTGGGAGAGTCAAAAGATCATGGCAAGCAACTGCCAAATTTGATCTCAATTAAATTTGATCTCAATTATATTTGATCTCATCTAGAGATTTGATTGGTCAAAGGTGACCATAGAAGACCCGCAGCGGAGTCGTTGCGTTGAGCTCATGGCGGAGCTAGGAGAAGCATCTGGCGAAGTTAAAAGAAAGCTCTTCAGCGGAGTTGGATAACTTTGTGGCGAAGCTACTAATTACCCTTTTGCGCAACTGCCTAGGGCTTCGAGCGAAGCTAACTCTCTACGGAGTTAACTGAGCATTTCTGTGCAAAGATGTAAGTTAGCTCGCAGCGAGACTGTGAAGGAGCCTCCTGCGATGCTAAACAACTTTGGCTTCTTATGTGAGACTTATCTCGTGGGCTCGTGTGAGACTAAGTGTTGAGCTAACTTAGTGTTTCTAGGCACGCTTGGGTCTTCTCACGAGCTTTTCTCGGCTTACTGTCTGCTTCACTGGATCAGTAGAGTCCAAGTTAATTGATACGTCCCTCTGAGATGGGTAAAGAACTGGTCGTCAGCTTGTCTGCCGCTTGTCTTTTGTAGATGTCAACAAGTTAGACATTGTTCAGGCTAGTTAGGAATCTTGCCTTTTTTAGAGTGTCAATAAGACCCCCTTCAAAGTTTTCGTGAGTCTGCAATGGAATGGTTCAGATTCTGAAATACTTTGAACTGCTTTGATTGATGATATGTGAAATGCGAACGTCACCATAGTGGTTGAGTTCAGCTCCGCTTTCAATCCTGCTTCCAGATTAGAATAAGTTTGCCGAGGAACCACGTCGATTCGTGATTCTGAGTAGCTTTGCGTCTGGATAGCTTCGCGTTAACTCGGTGTTTGGAACGACTTTCCTTTCCCGAGGCTAACTACTTTTCGGCTAGTTACGAGAGGGATTGCTCCCTTTTCCGAGGTTAGAATAAACTTTCTTGCTTTTAACGAGGGAGATTGTTCCTTTCCTCGAGGCTAAGCATTAAATGCTTTAACTTCGCCCCGCTTTTAGGCTTTAAGTGGCAGCGGCGTGGTCAGGCCATGAGGCCTATAAATAGGACACTTGAAGTCCTCTTCAGAGAAACATACTTTTCACTTTCTGAAAAGTGTGTCCATGACATCCCTTCGTTGCCCAGGAAAGGAGACTCAGATCTCTGAAATAGTGGGGGCGCCCACTCTGGTCACGAACCGGCCAAGAGCTGGTAAGTCTCGGTCATCCGATGACTTTCAGGGGGTTCATCTCCCTTAGCTTTACTAGCTATCTTAGGGATTAAATTCACTGGATCTTTACATTTGGCTAACTTTCAGAAAAGAGTTTCCACCCTATTTTCTAGCTTCTCGGCGAAGCTATTATTTTCGCTTATCAGGAAAAAAAATTTCATGCAGAGTTCCTATCTTGACCTATTGAATTTGCCTGTTAAATCCGCCACATAGGTAAGAATCGGGACTTAGTCTCTTTAAGGTTGAGCCAGTCTTGCCATATAGGTGGGGTTAAGACTGCGTCCCTCTGGACCAGTCTGACTTAACCATATAGGCGAGGCTAGGACTTGGCCCTTTTTGAGGCTTCTTCAGCCTAACTGCCTTAGGCGGAGCTATGACTTGGCTTATGCTGAGCTAAGACGGGGCGAGCTTAAGCTAGGTTTGTCTTGCTTGGGGGGGTGAAGCTATGCCTTAAATTTTTCTGGATCTTTGCATTTCTCTCACCAACTGAACTAAATTAGTTTTGTCTTGTCTCTGCAGTGCACTATACTCTCGGTCCTTTGAATAGTCTTTTCGGAACGGCTAGAGGGTTGGACGACAATGTTAGCCTGCAGTTCTAAGGGCAAGCTTCACTATTCAGTGAGCGGAGCGCTCCTGATCGGGATGCACTATACATGCTGGGGATCAGCGCACCATGAGGAGCATCTTAACTACTGCCTCTCTTGAAGATTCTGACCAAAAAATCTATCGGAAGCCCGGCTTCATGTTTGGAGATGCAGCGCCAGATAATGATTACCAGCTGCTAGCCGGAGAGGGGCAGTGGATTTTCAAACTGGATGGCGAGAAGTATTATCTCCCATCTAGCAAGCGCCACTTTCCCTTGTCCTTCTTTCAATATGTGACGAGGGCTCGAAAGATGTAGTGGCAAGTGACGCGGACTACCGATTCCATTCACATGGGGAAGTAGATAGCTCCGTCCCCTGGTTATACAAGGGCGGGTCCTCCTCGCTGCATATTGGGTCTCCACCCTAGGAACGTACTTTTGGACATCCCAGTGGGAGAAAATCCCGCGGTGGCTCAGACTTTTAGAAATCAGTTCTTTAAGGCTCACGGTAATTATCCAGCCACTGATTTTAGGACCCCTGGGTGGATTCATCCCCCAAAGGCATGGCGGACGGAATTGACTTTATATGTCCTTGTCCAGTTTGTAGAGGACCTGGAGAGGCTGGGACTCTATGAGGCCGTCAGGATGACCTATTACGACATCCAGATGAGCATAGAAAACTTCTACGCCATCTTTGAGTTGTACTGTCCAGCTACAGGAACCTTCTTCACCCCTGTTGGCGAATTGGGCATGGCTTTGCACGAGATGTGGGAAGTCTCTGCTCTGCCTTTGGGGTCTCTCCCATATGAAGAATATTTTCGGTGCAAGGCGGAATTGGCACTTTGGAGAAGCAGGAGCCCACCTTGTTTAAGACTTACTAGGAGTTGATGTGCCATCTTTACATTTGCTCAAGCATGCATGGGAGCCATAAGGGAGCTTCATGCAGTTTGAAGAGCTGGGGCAATTATTTGTTCACTGACCTAGAAGGTACTCCCGAAGCGACTCATTGTGGAGTTACAGATGAAGACATCTTTCGCAGGATGAAAGAGCACTCTCAAGGGGATTTAATTTTGGAAGAAAATGACACACCCTATGAGAAAGGTGATTTCTTCGGAGTTTCCACCACTAGGCTTGTCGACCGACGTCCCGGAAGGCACTTCTAGCTGGCTTTTTAACGGTTTGGCTGAATAAATGCGCGGTGCCATCTCCGTTTAGCGATGTCATTCATCCAACTGCCTTATTACCAGCTGTTCGTCTAGTCCATGGTCTTTCTCTTGGACTTCTTCCAGCAATGGTGTACTGTATTCAAAGAGGCCTTCATGCATTGACAGAGGCTTTCTATAGGCCACTAACGATGAAGCGGGGAAAGGGAACTATCTTGCCTCACGACGGACCAAACCCTAGAATTGGTTTGCCATATACTTATTTGATGGCATGGTTCACCCTTCACTGCCCCTCTATCATCCAAGCCAGCGAGGATCCCCCAGAAGGTGTTCGAATGGCGCTTCTTCGTCGATTTGAGGGGTGTTCGTGGTCAAGGATTTATGTGGCTCCGGTCCGCAAACTGCTGTGCCGTCATGACATTTATAGCCTTTTTTGGTGCTTTCCCTACATTCGCGATGCAGGCTATGGTAAAGAATTCAAGGATGTAGGGGAAAGGTAGACGTCGTTGAGTCAGGGAGTCTTCCAATGGCTGGTTAGCATCCGGCCATCTCACTTGTTGTATAGAAGCGGGGACATCTATTACCTGGAGCCCTATGTTCCAAGTCGGTTTGCTCGTCAGTTTGGGTATGACCAACTGTACATAGGTAATCCGAACAGCAGCCTGGCCTTCATGGGGAGCCTCATCGATGGAGCTCGTGCCTGGCGGTTTTATATTACTGGCTATACTGAGGCGCGGCTGTGCATGCCGCTGAGGACCCCGAATCTTCTGACGACCCTGAGATTCTGCCAGTAGTATAAAACTTCGAACTCCACACCAACTGGGTTTTCTATTAATTCCTTTGGTGTGAAGTTGATCTCTCAGCGGTTGAAGCGGAAGGTCACTGAGAGAAGCGAGGGTAAGAGGGTCCGCGTGCCAGGCCTTGGGGAATTCATTGCTGTTGATGATAGCAAGGCCTCAGACGCAGGAAGTCCCCACTTCGAAGGGGATACAGGTGCTGAGGCTCAAGCAGCTGGTTCTGGTGGGGTGGGCACAACCCCCATGGAAGATGTAGAGGTGGAGGATTTGGAGGAAGAAGATCCGACGTCCACTTCAAATGAAAGCGGCAAGGCAGATCTCCCAGGAAGAGGGTAGTGAAGAAGCCTCGTCGCTATGCTCCTATTGTTATTACAGAGGGCGAATCATCTGCAGTGCCTCCTCCTCCTGCTCCATTAGTCATTAAGCTGTCAGCCCCTGGGCAGACTGTTGGTAAAGCTGTCCCAGACCCGAGTAAGATTAGCTCCGTTCTTACAATACACTCTTATATATTCCAAACAGCTCACTGTTTACTTCAAGACTCAGTAATCGAGGCGGTGAGGGACCCGAGAGCCGAGGTCGCAGGAGAACAGGGGAGCATTATGATCCCTTGTTCACTTATAGAGAAGGTGATGAGGCTAGTTATTTCGCCGTCTCAGAAGAATCTGGAGGTGATGCGGCCGATGTAGGTCCTTCAGATGCTGGGACCTCAAAAGGAAGTCCCATGGCCTCCAGCTCTATAGGATGGACCACCGAGGGTTTGGCGAGCGAAGGTGGGCCGGCCGTCCATGTTAACTCTGCCAAAGACTTTCCTATGGAGCCTGAAGGGACTGATGCCGCCGTCGAGGAAGTTCGGAGAGAAACTGCGGCCAAGGCGACTGAGGCGACATCATCTTTTGGTAGTGCTTTGACCTTTTGTGAGTAATTCTTTCCTAGTATTGATCATACCTTGCTTAAACAGAGTCTTACTACAGGTGTTCTACCTTTGGGTGCACCGGCTTCAAGAGAGCCAACCAATCTTTCTGAGGGAATCAGGGGTGAAGTAAGTACTTTGACTGTGGCGGACACTGCTGAGTTGGATGCTTTGTATAACGGGTTGCCCTCTTATCACCCTGAACTCAAAAGTGGCTTTAAAGAGACTGAGGGGATAGTGGTTACGGAACCAATTTCACTTCCAACTACATCGATAAGTGAATTGCCAGTGGTTTCACCAGCGCTGCCTATCATACCAATTGCGAAGCTAAAGGTGATTGCTAGTCCTACTTCTCCAACACTGGTGG
The DNA here is from genome assembly GCA_038442645.1 of Agave tequilana. NCBI lineage: Eukaryota > Viridiplantae > Streptophyta > Magnoliopsida > Asparagales > Asparagaceae > Agave > Agave tequilana. Next base: position 50,671 of record JAVJIF010028319.1, on the reverse strand, counting down.
TTGAGCCAGCTCTCCCAAAAGTTGTCACCAGTCCTACGTCGATTATGGCTAGTGTACTGGTTTTAATAAGGACTCTTCCGAGATCACCGGCGATTCCTCATATTGCTCCAGCCAGTGCTTCTACTATTCCTTCCACAGTTATGTCAGTGAAACTGGTAGAAGCTTTGTCTTTAGAGGCTGCTCGTTCACCGGGAGTAGTTGAGGTCGAAAATGAATTTGTGGCTGAGCTAGTCGACAGCTTTTATAAGGGCTTGAAGCGCTCCATTGCTTTGGTCTTGAAGGGCTCGACTACCTCATTTTCCGCTTTGAACTTGGTCCTCTCTCGAAGTATTGACAGCATTCGGGACTTTAGAAGGGATGACCAGGCTGCGACATTGGAGCTTCTGGTAGACAGGCTTGAGAGGGATGTGGATGAATGGCGTCGTCTTAGCCATTCAGATCTGGAGTCTTCAGTTAACAAACAGCTTGCGCACCTTACTGCTCAAATACATGAATCCCATCTTGCCGCTAAAGAAGCAGCCAAGGCAATTTCCTCTGACTTGAAATCCTTGGAGATGAGGAGAGTAGAACTTGGGGACGCCATAGATGCTTCTAACAACGCTTTTCTTGATGCTGAGAATAAGATTGAAAAGGCCAAGGAAATGACCAGGAAGGCTAATCTTCTTTTGTCCAAAGCTGAACCGGTGCGTCTTGAAGAGATTGCTCGGCTAGAGCAGCTTAAGGCTCAAAATGACGAAGTCCTATAGTAGGAGCTAGCACAGAGGGTAATTTTGGTTGAAATTGAGGCTCGCTTATCCCAAACGGCGAGCTTTAATGAGGCCGAGTTGAGGTCGCAGCACTTATCAGGGCTGCTGAGGAGAGGAAGAATAGGCTGGCTGCTCTTGAAGAACGGATCAAGTCCTACGAAGTGCCCTCGTAGCTTGTAATCCGAGCATCCATGTATCCCTCTTTTGAAATCAATAAAAAGTAATTTTATTTGATTCCCCTGTTGTATTTCCAACTTGTTTTATTTTTCTAACTTTTCAATCCTTATTTTCAAGTTGTTGTTACAATCCCCAAAAGGAAGCAGAATAACGATATAACTAATCTAATCAGCGGCGATAAACTGATAGTGTTAGTCACACATTAAAATAAATAGTCCTTACTGGACTAAAAGGTGAGACTTGGCTATCTGTTGGTTCAGAGGTAACAAGGATGTAACCAATTGAGAAGCTACTAAGCTTAAAATTTTGTCATTCAGAGGTAACGAACTGGACATGATGACAAAAGAATAGCCCCTACTGGACTGGAAGATGAGACTTGGCTATTTGTCGGTTCAGAGGTCACAGGGACGTAACCAATTGAGAAGCCACCAAGCCCGAAATTTTGTCATTCAGAGGTGACGAACTGGACATGATGACAAAGAAATAGTCCCTACTGGACTGGAAGACGAGACTTGGCTATCTGTCGGTTCAGAGGTCATAGGGACGTAACCGATTGAGAGGCCACCAAGCTCGAAATTTTATCATTCAGAGGTGACGAACTGGACATGATGACAAAGGAATAGTCCCTATTAGACTGGAAGATGAGACTTGGCTATTGTCGGTTCAGAGGTCGCAGGGACGTAACCAATTGAGAAGCCACTAACTCAAAATTTATTATTCAGATGTGACGAACTGGACATGATGACAAAGAAATAGTCCCTACTGGACTGAAAGGTAAGACTTGGCTATCTGTCGGTTCAGAGGACGCAGGGACGTAACCGATTGAGAAGCCACCAAGCTCGAAATTTATCATTTAGAGGTGACGAACTGGACATGATGACAAAGAAATAGTCCCTACTGGACTGGAAGATGAGACTTGGCTATCTGTCAGTTCAGAGGTCGCAGGGACGTAACCGATTGAGAAGTCAGCAAGCTCGAAATTTGTCATTCAGAGGTGACGAATTGGACATGATGACAAAGAAATAGTCCCTACTGGACTGAAAGATGAGACTTGGCCATCTGTCGGTTCAGAGGTCACAGGGACATAACCGATTGAGAAGCCACCAAGCTTAAAATTTTGTCATTTAGAGGTGACGAACTGGACATGATGACAAAGAAATAATTCCACTGGGGGAAATCAGACTTGATTATTAACTCCATGGGGATTTTGATATCTCTTTCGGATGTTATTTGGAAGAAATTGTCAGAGATATATTGTTAACGTGACAACCAGAAAAGTCTACTGAGGATTGATTATTAGAAACCCGCTAGGGAGTTAGGAAATGAATCCCATAAGAGATTACATGTCAGAGGTGATCGTTAACGTGACAAAAAAGAACTCCGTGGGTATTTGTAAAGCAATTTGTCAGAGGTGTAATGTTAACTTGACAATGATTCATTTACTGTTAGAGGTGCTTGAGCGTAACAGTAATTTGAGTGGACCTGTCGTTCTGTTGAAGAGAATGACAAGCGGGGTTTATTCACTGGGGATATTGGCTTTATCCGTTAGGGAGTAGATTATAGTCTTGCTACCAGAGGTTTAGTGTTAACATGATAGGTTAGACTCGTCATTTTGCAAGGGATGTGAATACCTTTATATGTGGTCTTATCATTCCATGGATGGGAATTAGTAAGTGATTTTAGAGAGGGAATCAAATGGGAACAGGTCCCTTAGGATTTTTAGCAAATCCTCAGCTATCAACGGATTTGGTACGCCTTTACCAACTACTGTTTGAGTCGGGCTAGCCATGCTATTCCCCTCAGTATGATGAGTTATCGAGGACTTATGTTGGGCTTAAAGGCCAACATTTTCCTTTATCCTTAATTGCGGAATCAAATGGGGACAAGTCCCTTAGGATTTTTTGCAAATCCTCAGCTGTCAACGGATTTGGTACGCCTTTACCAACTACCATTTGAGTCAGGCTAGCCATGCTATTCCCCTCAGCATGATGAGTTGTCAAGAACTTATGTTGGGCTTAAAGGCCAACATTTTTCTCTATCCTTAACCGTTAGAGGTGTTGGATTATTTGGCTACTATATTTGTAACCTTGATTCTTCTTTGAGACAACCAGTGTACGATCAGCTCTATACTGGTTTATGGTTGTATGATCTCATTTAGAGAAAGAGAGGAGTGCTCCTTCTACATATTTTGGATATGAAGGTTTTGGTCAGAGGTGTAATGTTAACTTGATCATCTATCAAGGATAATACTTCTTTAAGAACTTGCCGTTAATTGGCATCATGAGTAAATTACCATCTGAAGTCATAAGGCGATACGCTCTACTGGAGTAGACTGCCTCTCCTACGAAAGGTTATTCTTATTTAGTTGGTGGAATAACATATTACAACCCCCTGTGCGTTTTCTGACGTTGTTGGCTGTTGTGTCTCATCGGGGTCTGCTTGTACTATCACAAGTTATTTGCCAGACCTAGTGCTGTCGGCTATCGGTTGTCTCCTCTTCAGAACTGCTGAGAGAAGTGGCTGGTGCGGTGTCATCTGCTGCAAGAGATATTGCAAGACTTGCCTTTAGCTTTGAACTGACTTGAGTCCCATTGCTTTAATCGTTGATGGAATAAGATCCATGGCTTTTGGAAGTAGAGTTGACTACTTCCATACTCCCTTTCAGGATAGGCGTTAAGCAGTGGCCTTTTTATGTTCTGACTTCAGAGTGAAAACACCTGCTTCGATCAGTGCTTGGATTTTGTCTTTAAGGACATTGCACCTGCAAGTAGGATGATGAACCATCCTATGAAAAAGATAATAGTTGGGATCATTCATTCGTCCTACTTCGTCTGGGCGTTTAGCCTCTGGCAACTTGAGCTTGTTTCCTTTGTTGAGCAAGTGAAAAAGTGTCACCACATGCTCATCTTTGAAGGAGTATTGTCTTTGATACTCCGAAGTCCTATTAGAGTTACCTTTCTTTGATCGAGTTCCTCCATATTTTCCAATGCTGATGTATCAGAAGATTCAGCTGTGTCATAGCTTTTATTGTTGATTCCCCACCTGTTTTTGGGGTCTCAAACTTTTTAGCTGATTTTTCAGCTACCTCGGCTTGTTCAATAAGCTCCTTCCAAGTGTGGGCTTTGACGGCTCCCATGCGAACTTCCACTTTGTCGAGGAAGTTATGCCTACACGTCTGAAGCAACATAGGAAAAGGCATACCTTCAGGGCACATGAGAGAAAGGTTACAAAATCTCTCTATGTAATCCCGTATAAATTCTCCTCCTTTCTAGACTGTCGAAAGGAGCGTGCCCAAGGTCACCTCAGTATCATCCTCATAGAATCAGCAGAGGAATCGGGTTTCCAAGTCAAGCCAAGAATTGATGGAGTTTGTAGGGAGACTCCTGAACCAATCAAAGGCTACCCGCTTGAGGGTGCCAATGAACAATCTGGCCACGATAGCATCATTACCTACTACATTACCGGTTTGCGATCGGAAGTAGTAAATGTGCTGATTTGGTGAGCTCTTGCCATCATACGAGTGCAACATTGGTGGCTTGAACTTTGGCGGATATGGGACTGAATCCCATTCCAAGGGGTAAGGACGGACCGCCCCTACTTTCTTCTATTCGTCCCTTTGGGCTAGGGATGCGATCTGAGCCTGGATGCCTTTGATCACTTCGGCATCGATTGAAGAGCCCTCCTTTGAATGATCAGTCTTGGGAGGTTCATCATTATTGTTCTCCTCATTCTCGTGATTACTACCGGATGTGTTATCATTGTTCTAGTTTGTCAGGAGCTGAGCCAATATTTGTTGGATATTGTCCAAGACTTTTTGCTAGGCCTTAGAAGTCTACTCCTGCGCCTCCATGCGATGACAGAGATCATCATCATTATTGCTATCAGCCATGTTGGCTGATACAAACCTTGCCTGCACAGAGTTGATAGTGGTGGAGGAAGCGTAACCGCTGGCTTCTTCTTCATCATCAGACCATTGGAATTGGTGTCTCAATGGTTTTGGCAACATAGCTTCTGAGGAAGAAGGTTGTCCATGATTACAAGGTATTGTACATTGGAAGGTACACTTTTGTTCGACTAGAACCTGACCTAAGCCGGGGCTATAATCGGGCCCTGGAGAACTGAATAAGGGAGTGCAGAACCACTATTTCCTTCTTTGAGATCGTAGTAGATCCCTTCCTCTACTTATCATGTTGATAGAGGCAGCTGCGAGGTGAGGCACCTTCATTGTCTTCTTCTTTCGAGACTTGAGCTTCTCAGAAGTTTGGACTGACAGCTGGTTGAACACCGATTGCTGGCTCGGAGGAGAAATTGTGAGGATTGGTCCCAAACAACAGTGGACGGAATGTACCGTCACAGGTTGACATCCCACTTGTCCGCACTGGGATGGCGAGGTGTGAACTGGCTCTTCGGAGCGGAGTTTCCACTTGTTGCTCAGATAATCCCGCAAGTCTACATTACCTGGGTCCAACTGATCTAACACGGAGACTCAGAGAAACTGGATGTTAGCCTGCTTGGGTTGAGAAACCTTGGGCTTAGCCTTGAAGACTTTCTTTTGGGCTGTAGGCGAAACTAGGATAGCTTCCCCTGAAAGAGTAGCTTCGCAAGGAGAAGCTACTGTTTTAGTTCTGTTGCGCAGAGTTCTCCTGTGAGCGAGGTTGAAATAGCCCCGCTGTTAGCACTCAGTGGTGCTTCATTTTTAACCTCGCGGCCAAGGTTTTTAGCACTCAATGCTTTGGTTTTGTCGCTAGCAGCGAGTCTAGCACTGCCCATTAGTGCTGATGATGTAAGCGGGGCTGCAGTAGCCTCGCTGTTAGCATAAAGTGCTTTAGCCCTAGCTTTACAGCTAAGAACTTTGGGAGCACCCTTAGGCGCTGAAGCTGCATAAGCACCACTGTCAGCACCTAGGGACGATCCCTCAGCTCCGCTGCAAAGAGCGAACTTAACGCTTGAAGCATGCTGCGATGCTTTGCTCGTTACCTTCACGTGAAGGTGGTTAGCACCACTAGGTGCTTTAGTTTTAACTTGGTAGCTGGGAACTTCACGCGTACCCTGGGGTACTGGTGCTGTGTCTATCGTGCTATCAATAACTTCGCTCGGAAGAACGAGGTTGACGCGAGGAGTCACTGCTCCTGAATTAGGCGAAGGCATAGTCGCCGTTCTAGCCTCGCGGCTAATGGCCTCAGCGAAGTAGGCGGGCTTTTTTACCTTTATCTTCGCATGACAGGCGTGGCTTAGCTCTGTGAAGAGCTGAAATAGTCTTGCAGTCAGAGACTATTTTAGCTTCGCAGGAAGCTGAATCAAGAGATCTATCTACAGCTTTTGCAATCCACATAGCTTTAGCAAAGGCTGTTTTAGGTTCACAAGGAATCTTTATAGCTTTGCGCACAGTGTTAATATGCTGGCGTGGGGCTATGTTAGTTGTTCGGAAGGTAGGAGTGTACTAATATTCAGAGAGAGAGGGTTTAGAATCAACCTTCGATGTTCTTATGTGATATTAAAAAACTCCAAAATGTATTCACAATTTTTCTTTACTCCTTCCGAATCACCGTAGTAGTATAAACTATTACAGGTCGATCCTCAGGGAGAGCTTGCGATGGAAGCTTTACGGTGTCGAAATTGAGTTTTGAAGAAGAAAAACGAAAGTTCTTCTATGTTCAAGAAAAACAAAATGACATGAAAAATAGAGGAAAAATTCTTTGTGGATTTTCTTTGAATAAAAAGGAAAAGGATGGAAGGAAAATGAAATGAACTTGGAAAACTTTACTAGCTTGAAAAGAAAACTTTAAGAAGGGAAACTTTGAAAAGACTTTTAGAGAGAAAAAACCATGACTAGCTAACCCTTCTAATTTACTAACTTACTAATCTCATAGGGTGATGCATGCCTCATGTTGATTCATCGGCAAAGCTTTGTCTTGCTTGTTTGGTCAAAATACTTTCCCATGTAGAGGATGAGTGATCTTCTCGGCTTGTCTTGTAGCCTCATTGATTCATCGGCTCCCGAGATAGATTTTCAATGGTGGAATCAAGGAGTGTCACTCAAGGTAATGCTAAGGAAGAAGATACAAGATTCATTAGTCATTCAAAGCCATACTCGAGCTAGCATTGAAGTAAGAAAATTGTACAACAAATAGCATAGTTAGGTGCTCCATCTCCATGTTCCATCAAGGCACTTGTTCTAAAGACAAGGCTCTAAATGAGGCTCACATGAATCATATGGAATGAAAACAAGCATTTGCCAAGAATTAAAGTAACTTATCTTCATTGGGGATAATAGAGATTTGAAATTACAAGATCACAATAAAGCATCCAATGAATCACATGAATTAGCAATCACCCAAGAGTTAGAAGTTAGTAAAGTTAGTGGTTAGCTAATCATGTTAGAGAGTTAGCTAGACATTGGAATGAAAGGTACACAACAAATCATTGAAGAAGAAGATGCAATGGTAATAAAATCTTGAAGAAAGTAAAGCACAAGAAAGTAAAGCACTAGAATTAGTAAAGATGAGAAGAAAGATGGATCAATCCTTGCATTCAAGTTGTCACCACTTCAATTACAAGATCTCACACACACTCTCTCTCTCTCTCTTTTTGCAGAATTCTAGAAGGAGAAAGAAGATTACAAGAGCACTAAAGAAAGCAAGAGAAAATTCCTACAGTTCTCTCAAAAATATAAGCTCTTCTCTCCTATTCTCTTCTCCCTTTTTCGCAGAGGCCCTAGGGGTCTATTTATAGGCTCCAAAGGATGAGGCCCTCAAATCTCAGCCGTGGGATTAAACGCTGGCTCAACGGCCAGATTCTTGCCGCGGATCTGCGGCCAGAGCCGCATTTCCGCGGCAGAATCTTGGCTGTTGCGCCAACGATTTCTGTTGCCATTCTGTTACTATCCATATGCCTCGCTGGATCTTCTAGAAAGTTGGGAATATTCGTGGACGACTCCATACATGGGCTTCTCTTTTGGGCTTTTTCTTTTGGCTTTTTAATTAATCCCATTAATTCCTTGAAAATTCCTTGATTATGGGCCTTCATCTCTATTAATGGTGGATCTGAAAAATGAGAGAGAAAAGCAATAAAAACCTTATTTTTATTTACATAAAGCATGATATGGAAGTGGAAACTGATGCAAAAATGAACTCCAATCACACCCCATACCTAGCTTTTGCTCGTCCCCGAGCAAAAAAGAAAAAGAGAAAAAATCCTAGCTAAATTATTGAACCACTTTCGTAGGTGTCACGATTGCATTGAGCACGTGCAACAAGCCGTTAAACCTCTAGGTTACCCTAGAGGAGGAGTGTTGTCTCCTGTGGGTTTTCAGCGGATTACACCCACAAAATTCAAAACAGAAAAAAATGTTAGTGAAAAAATTTATGATCCATATTTTTTAAGAATTTTCCTTTATTTATAGGTTTCGGATTACCCTAAACTTGTCATTCTTTTTATAAGTGTCTATTTAGAGTTTTGTCTTCAACTTAGGTTAAGTTTTTAAGGAATAGAGCGAAGACTGGATTTTGCATCAAACCTAGTATATGTACATCTATAAATATGAAGGATTTTTCTTAGACTAAAGTTCATTTATTTACTAATATATACAATATATTTTTTTATTATTTAGATATTTATTTATTTATTTACACCTCCTTAGCTTCCTTAGGCTTTCTAATTTACCCATGTAACGAGCCTCTTACCGATGACTCCCAAACCAGTCGGCCTTAGGGCACCAGATGAAGATACATCCCTAAGGTTCAAGGACTCGAGTAAACTAGGCCACGAATACTAAGGACTTAATCACCTTTAGGCGTGACTGGCCATGCTTCTTAAGGCACAGCTAACCAGCTTAATTAGTGGCTAAGTAATTATTTATTTATATTTATATATTTTTTTATTTTTTATTATATATATGTGTGTAAATAGAATCACTAAGTCTTTGATTAATCCCTCAATATGTTTAATGTATATAATGCTAAAGAGAGAATTAAAATCTAGCTATCTTTCTCATCCTTTTTTACTTAACCTAAAAATCCAACAAAACTCCTCTTTTCGACTTATATTAAGAAATCTTAGTTTAGAGCTTCTTTAATTCCTAAAATCAAGTTTGATTCTTTTTTTAAAAAATGGATTAAAATTTTCTCCTTTTATATATATATATATATATATATATATATATATATATATATATATATATATATATATATATTACTTTTTTTTTATGGTTTTTCTATAAAGAAAATGAAAAATCTAAAAAGAAAATGAAAAAGAAAATAAAAATCCTAAAAAGAAAATAGAAATCCTAAGTATCTACCCCCCATACCTATCTCATGCATTGTCCCCAATGTATGCAAGATAAAATATGTATGAAATAGGTAAAGGAACAGTGTCACCCTCGTCGTCGTTTTGGACCAGCGGTGGTGCTGGGTCCAGCCGACTGTGATCGCCTAAGACCGTCCTCAATACGGTCTAATCTAGATGATTGCTCCTCCACTTGTTTTCTCAGTCGAACTTGTCCCCGGAAAATTTTCTTCATGCCCCGCCAAATGGTGGACATGAATGCACGTGAGTCTGTAGGGGGGTTCTTGTGCCAAAATGCCAGCTCATCTTCTTCCTCTAGATTTTTCTCAGAAGAGGACTCCACTGGCACATCCTCGAGCTGGACACTAGGGGTCCAAACCGCATGTAAACAACTATTATAGGCACTAGTGGCCCTCTCGTGTGCTACGAACACCCGTTCATATGCGTCAAACACATCGTCTGGTAGGAAAGTCCTACATAGACGAGTAATCAGAATGGGGTGTGAATGTTGAGCACCACGGGTGCGTGAGGAGTTGGCAATGATAGAATGGAAGATGGTCTTGTTGATGCAGACCGTGTGCTGCCGAGTCATGAGGTCGTGAATTATTTGCAGCACGGGCCTGTTGAAAGAAGTGGTGTGATCCAGTCCCAGAATATTGCGTTGGATCCATCGTCCAACGCAATGCACATTACGGAAAGTGGTACTGGCTTTGAGCCCTCGGTCTTGTTCTGTGCAGCAGGCCCCCATAATGGACATGTAATCAATAAGAGAAAGGGGGTCGCTGTGTTGTGGGTAACAGGGGACGTGAGTGAGTTCCTCAAGTAGAGGAAGTGTGATGAAAATGTCACCCAGGGGCATATGAGCCGCGAATTGGTATGTGTCGAAATTTACCGAAGCATGATCAATGGAAGTGTAAAATGATTTCACTAATTCAGGACAATAAAATGTATCATGATCGGAATTATCATACACAAGAGAATACCCATCCCAAGCACGGATTCTATCTATAAAAGTATGCCCATACCCATTGTTATCACTAAAAATTCTGGAATAATCTTTCTCGGCAAATAAAGATGGTGCCATGCTAACAACACAAGAGATCTGATGATTAGAATGCAAACCACCCCCGGAATACGTGGGGGGAAACAAGATCCGAATTGCAGAGGGCACACGGCAGAGAAATCAGATGATCGGCCACTGGATCGGCCAAGAGCAGGGAACAGCGACTGCAACAGACCTTGGCGGCGCACTAGGGAAGAGGATATGGCCGCGGATTCGCGGCTTTTCTAGAGAAAACGCGGCAGAAAATATGAATCTGTGGAGGAGAAAAATTTGAGGGGTGGCGCTCGAGTGGGTTGTTTCAGATATGAGATGAGATCTAGTGTGAGGGGAGAGACTCAGGGTTAGATGATATTTATAGGAGGCTGAAAGAGTTGAATTCCCAAAATTACCCTAGGTTGAATTAGATATTTACAACCCTAGGGTGATTTAAAAGGGATTCATGAAGAGAGGGAACTCTTGGTGCCACTTAGCACCAAAGTCCACTTATTTGAAGTTATTATTTTTTTTCTTTTATCATTTTTTTTGTTTTTATTTTTATTATTTACAAAAGGGGTCACAAAATGATATGCAGGGAGAATAGGGAAAATGTACAAATGCAATGGTCACATATAGACTGGGTCATAAAGACCCAATTCATGAACATCTTGTGACACGAACTCAGAGGTAAAAAATGGCTTCAAGCGTTGACTGTTCACAGTGAAAGTATTGCCATTTTTTGGATCAAGAATTTCATGTGAGAAGACTTTTTACACAATGAATGGTCCTGACCACCTGGTTTTCAATTTACCAGGGAAGAGGTGGTGTCTTGAGTTGTATAACAGAACCTTTTGTCCTGAGACAAAAATTTTCCGGTGAATGGATTTATCATGAAAGAGCTTGGTTCTGTGTTTTGCTATCTGAGCGTTGTCATATGCCTCATTTCTCTGCTCTTCTAGCTCAGATATTTGCAATTTTCTTAAGGCACCGGCTTTATCCAAATCTAAGTTCAGCTGCTTTAATGCCCACATAGCTCGGTGTTCTAACTCCACAGGCAAGTGGCAAGGTTTTTCAAATACAACTCGATATGGAGACATACCGAGAACAGTCTTGTAAGCGGTCCTGTATGCCCATAAGGCATCAGTGAGTTTGATGGACCAATCTTTTCGGTTCTGTCCAACGGTTTTCTCCAATATGAGTTTGATTTGTCTATTAGTGACCTCCACTTGCCCGTTAGTCTGAGGATGGTAAGCCGTGGATAATTTGTGAGAAATAGAGTATTTGTGCATTAGGGCTTCAAAAGCCCGATTGCAGAAATGACTCCCATTGTCACTGATTATCGCACGGGGGGCTCCGAAGCGTGAGATGATATTCTCCCGTAAAAACTTGATGACAACTTGGTTGTCATTTGTTCTTGTTGGAACTGCTTCAGCCCATTTGAAAACATAATCTACAGCTACCAAAATGTATTAGTTGCCATAGGACAGAGGAAAGGGTCCCATAAAGTCGATACCCCACAGATCAAAAATTTCGACCTCCAAGATGGGTGTAAGGGGCATCATGTCTTTTCGCGTAATTCGACCCGTCATTTGACACCTGTCACATAGCTTGCAGAAAGTATATGCATCCTTAAAGAGAGTAGGCCAGTAAAATCCACTCTGAAGTACTTTCTCAGCAGTTTTTCGTGGACCAAAATGTCCACCGCAAGCTAGCTTGTGACAGAATGTCAAGACACTCTGATGTTCATCCTCAGGAAGACACCTTCGTATTATCTGGTCAGGACAATATTTGAATAGATACGGTTCATCCCAAAAGAAGAACCGCATTTGACTCATGAAACGGTGTTTGTCCTGACCTGACCAATTGGAAGGTGCTCGCCCGGTTGCAAGGTAATTCGCTATGTCAGCATATCAGGGCTCTCCACACATTATAAAAATGTGTTCGTCAGGGAAATAATCATTTATTGGTATTTTCTCTTTTGGTGCATTGGGGATTCTTGACAAGTGATCAGCTACCACATTCTCAATGCCCTTTTTATCCTTGATTTCCAGATCAAACTCTTGCAAAAGAAGTATCCATCGAATAAGTCTTGCCTTTGCATCCTTCTTTTGCATTAATTATTTTAGGGCGGAGTGATCGGTGAAAATAGTCGTCCTGGACCCTAGCAGGTATTGGCAAAATTTTTCCAACGCAAATACAACAGCTAAAAATTCCTTTTCAGTAGTTGTATGATTAAGTTGGGCTTCATTCAGCGTTCTGCTAGCATAATAGATTACGTGTTGCCTAGTATCAATACGCTGCCCTAGAACAGCGCTGATAGCAAAATCTGAGGCATCACACATAATCTCAAATGGCTTGGTCCAATCAGGTGCAGAAATGATAGGTGTTGAGACAAGTCTACACTTAAGCTCCTCCCAGGCTTGTAAACACTCTTCATCGAATTTAAAGGGTACATCTTTTCCTAAGAGATTTGTCAAAGGTCTAGCAATTTTGCTAAACCCTTGAATGAATCGTCTATAGAAGCCGGCGTGCCCTAAAAATGATCTAATGTCTTTTAAGCATGTTGGTTCAGGGAGCTTTGTAATAATTTCCACTTTAGACTTGTCAACCTCAATTCCTTTATGTGAAACTTCGTGCCCAAGAACGATTCCTTGCTTGATCATAAAGTGACACTTCTCCCAGTTAAGTGTCAAGTTTTTCTCCATGCAGCGTTGTAGAACCAGCTTAAGATGGTACAAGAATTGTTCAAAGGAATCGCCATAAATTGAAAAATCATCCATGAAAATTTCCAAGAATTCTCCACCATGTCTGAAAAAAGGCTCAGCATGCAACATTGAAACGTTGCGGGAGCATTGTATAGGCCGAAGGACATTCTTCAGTATGCAAATGTTCCAAAGGGACAGGTGAAGGTGGTTTTGTCTTGATCCTCGGGAGCGATGGGGATTTGATTATATCCTGAATATCCATCCAGAAAATAGTAGTACTCATGTCCTGCTAATCTCTCGAGCATTTGGTCAATGAACGAAAGGTGAAAGTGGTCTTTACGTGTGGCAGTGTTCAACTTTCGGTAATCGATACAAACTCAAATCTTCGTTGGAAGACGTGTTTGTACCAATTCTTTTTTCTCGTTTTCTACCACAGTAAATCCTGCTTTCTTTGGCACAGCATGGACTGGACTTACCCATTGGCTATCAGATATGGGATAGATAATCCCATTGTCTAACAGCTTCAAGATCTCAGCTCTAATAGCCTCCTGCATGATTGGGTTCAGTCTACGCTGTGGGTCACGTTTTGGCTTAGCATCCTCCGTCAAGTGAATCCGGTGTTGAACTATGGAAGGACTAATCCCTTTTATGTCAGCCATGTCCAACCAATGGCTTCTCGATTCTCTCTTAACATAGTAAGAAGATCCTCTTCTTGTTGCTTTGTGAGATGGGAGGCAATGATCACGGGAAAGGCTTCTTTCTCATCCAAGTACTGGTACTTGAGATGGTTGGGAAGAACCTTAAGCTCAGAAGAAGGGGCATGATCTATCAATGGTTGCTCTTGGTGTAAGGGAAGAATAGGGGTGGTATTAGTGGCCCATTCCACAGTGGACTCAACAATCTGATCAAGGTTGAAGTCATCAGACTCCAACTCAAATTCTTCATCGGATTCATATTCAACCTCCACATCATGTTCACTTGTTAAACCCTCGATTAAGTTCACTTCAAAAGACTCATTATCCAAATCTCGAGGTTATTTTCCCAAGTAGAAAACATTCACCTCTTTCGTCATATCTCCGAAGGTTAGACGCATCGAGCCATTCCTACAGTTGATGATCGCATTTACGGTGGCTAGGAAAGGGCGTTCGAGAATGACAGGTGTCTGAGCTCTGTGATTATGTACGGGTTGTGTCTCAAGAACAATGAAGTCTACGGGGTAAATGAATTCCCCGACCCGTATTAAAACATCTGTAATTTTCCCTTTGGGAATCTTTACAGAGCGATCAGCCAGTTGTATCGTAACTTTGGTCGGACAGAGGTCGCCTAACCCTAGTTGCTGATACACAGAAAAGGGAAGAAGATTGATACTGGCTCCCAAATCAAGTAATGCCCTATTGATAGTAGTTTGTCCTATGATACAAGAAATGGTTGGGCTCCCTGGGTCCTTATACTTTACAGGAATTGGCCCAGTGAGCAACTCGCTAATGTTTGAAGCTAGGAAGACTTTCTTAGGGACATTTGCTTTCCTCTTCTCGGTGCACATTTCCTTTAAAAATTTGACATATGATGGAACTTGTTGTATGGCATCAAGAAGAGGTACATTGATTTGGACCTGATTGAACATTTCTCTGATCTTCTCCATATGAGCATTCAACTTTTGGTTTGCTAGCCTATTTGGAAATGGTACAATAGGCTTGTATGGTTGCTCATCAGTCTTTTCTTTTTCTTTGGATTTGGAAGTTGATGGCTGTGAACTTGAAGATGGATTGTCTGGAGTTGGTTGTACTGGAAAAGGAGATGTTGATTTTGATACTGATTTGGTGGGTTGATTTAAAACCTTATTATCTACCCGCTTCTCAGATCTCAGAATATGAACAGTGTTGCATTGACTGGGGTCCATGTCTTCAACTTCATGCAGAGGGAAGTGATTTTTTGGATTGGGCAATGGCTGACTCGGTAGCATTCCTTTTTGTTGTTCATTTAGAGAATTAGCCAATTGACCTATCTGGACCTGTAATTTATTCATATCCTGGTGGTGGTTGGTCCTCATTAAAGCCTGGGTTTTGGATAGGGTTTCGAACATTTTTTCCAAATCTGTCATTCTTTTGTCAGGATGATTTTGTGGTTGATGTTGTTGATATGTGGGTTAGAAGTTTGTTTGGAAATGTGGTGGATTCTGATATGATTGGAATTGTGGTGGACTCTGGTATGAGTGGAAATTTTGTGAATTCTGGTGGAAACTGGGTTGATGAGACTGAGCAGGATATTGATGTGAAAATGGTTGCCTTGGGTTGCTCAGGATCAGACTGACTCCAGGAAAAATTTGGATGGTTTCGCCATCCCGGATTGTACGTTTTGGAGTATGGATTGTAGTTGGGTCTGGTGTATGCAGCATTCGTATTTTCCTGATACATTTGAACTGGTAAACAGGACACTCTTCGAACAGATGGTTGAGATCATGGCAATAGGTGCAACCCGGGTTGACCACAGGTGATGGGTTGACCTGGTTCACAGCAGTAGGTTCCCTAGATTCAAGCAGTTCTATCCTTTTCATCAATTGTGTTATTTTAGCCTCGGCAGCTATGGAGGATTCTATCGAATGCATACCGGTTCTGGAAGTGGTGGGAGTGGGTTTTTCTGGGCATGACTCCCACTGAATTGTTTTTTCGGCTAAGGCTTCAAAGAGATCCCACCCCTGATTCTCATCTTTCTTTAAAAATTCCCCTTGACACATGGTTTCAAGGAGTGTCTTTGTTTGGTAATCAAGTCCGTCATAGAGAATTTGGCACTGCCGCCACTTCTCTATGCCGTGATGAGGACATAGGGCTAGTAAGTCTTTGAATCGTTTGAAATATTTCCAGAATGGTTCATTTGATTCCTGCTTGAACTGCATAATGTTTTTTCTCATGAGGGCTGTCTTGTGAATGGGATAAAACTTTTTAAGAAAAACTTTTACAAAATCATCCCATGAAGAGATCGAACTGGAGGGAAGTTTGTAGAGCCATTTCTTAGCTATATCCTTGAGCGCGAAAGGTATGAACCTTAGTCTAACAGCGTCCTCAGTTAATTGGGAAATTTTCATCATCACACATACTTCTTCAAACTCACGAATGAAGAAGTATGCATCCTCGGATTCTAGACCATGAAATCGCGGGAGTGTGTTTATGAATTGTGGCTTCAGCTCAAAATTATTTCCATTGGTCACTAGGAGAAGAATGCATGATGGAAGTGAAGTGCGGATGGGGTAGAACTTGTCTTGAAGCGAAGTGTTGTTTGCCATGATTGGGATTGTGTCAGGTGGTGGTGTTTGTCCAAGTGTAGAAACCCTAACAAGTCTTACAGAATTTGGATCCCGGTAGCACTCTTGCATACACAATCACAGACAACGTTCACCGATCACACAAAGGAAAAAGAAAAATAACAAACAATAAAAGAAAAAGCAATCACAAGCTATCTAGGATACCTGGACCTAGACGACTCCTAACTGTTCGATGAACCAAAGAAGGTTATTGCTCGAGTTAGACCACAGTTAATCAGCCAGGTAGGGGCAAAATATGGTGGGAGGTATCCGTACGTAAGCAACGGCCTTAATTACGCCAAACCACGGTATCTTCGAGGCGTAACCTCTTAATACCCAACCTTAGACACTGATTTGACTGGAGTATGAATCAAAACAATTTTCAACTTCAGCTGATCTCCTACTGAGTCTGGATGTCCCTAGGGCCAACGTCTATCAGATTTTATTAAAAAGCTTGGGATTGTGAGTGCTTGGATGATGATTTTTGGGCCAAGGAAAGGGTGATGAAATCCCCACCTTATCCTGTTTATTGGGTGATGCCCTTAAGATCAATTTTGTGCAAGTGTACAATATATGCAAACAAGGTTCACTCAAAGCGATGTAAATCAACCAAGAAGTGAGTCCTATTCTAAATGCAATGCGAACGTACCTTGCTCCAGCACTCTTCAACAGTAAAGTAAATGAATTGAAAAGACACGTGCCTAAGAATGCAAACGTCTAATCAATTTTCAAACTTTTCAACAAATGTTTTACTGTTGATTTATTAGCAGGATCCTGGTGAGAGCATACAAGAAATAAGATTTGTAGCAGCTGTATTTTTGCAAAGTAAGCACCCTGCACAAAACCAGTTAGTAGTCAACTCCTCTTTGCCGCGGATCCGCGGCTTTGGCCGAGAAAACGCGGCAAATCAGAGGGTACTTGGTCTCTGCTTTCTTGAGCAGAGGCCCAAGACCACTTATATGTTACTGCAGTGCTTTGTTTCCTGTTTCTTCAACCTGTAACCTGCAACAGAGAAGTAAATTCGTTTAGTTCTTCACTCAAATGAAAACCGTTGCTCTCCCCGGCAACAGCGCCAAAAATTTTCTGTTCGGAAGGTAGGAGTGTACTAATATTCAGAGAGAGAGGGTTTAGAATCAACCTTCGATGTTCTTATGTGATGCTCAAAAACTCCAAAATGTATTCACAATTTTTCTTTACTCCTTCCGAATCACCGTAGTAGTATAAGCTATTATAGGTCGATCCTCAGGGAGAGCTTGCGATGGAAGCTTTACGGTTTCGAAATTGAGTTTTGAAGAAGGAAAACGAAAGTTCTTCTATGTTCAAGAAAAATAAAATGACATGGAAAATAAAGGAAAAATTCTTTGTGGATTTTCTTTGCATAAAAAGGAAAAGGATGGAAGGAAAATGAAATGAACATGGAAAATTTTACTAGCTTGAAAAGAAAACTTTGAGAAGGGAAACTTTGAAAAGACTTTTAGAGAGAAAAAACCATTACTAGCTAACCATTCTAATTTACTAACTTACTAATCTCATAGGGTGATGCATGCCTCATGTTGATTCATCGGCAAAGCTTTGTCTTACTTGTTTGGTCAAAATACTTTCCCATGAAGAGGATGAGTGATCTTCTCGGCTTGTCTTATAGCCTCATTGATTCATCGGCTCCCGAGATAGATTTTCAATGGTGGAATCAAGGAGTGTCACTCAAGGTAATGCTAAGGAAGAAGATACAAGATTCATTAGTCATTCAAAGCCATACTCGAGCTAGCATTGAAGTAAGAAAATTGTACAACAAATAGCATAGTTAGGTGCTCCATCTCCATGTTCCATCAAGGCACTTGTTCTAAAGACAAGGCTCTAAATGAGGCTCACATGAATCATATGGAATGAAAACAAGCATTTGCCAAGAATTAAAGTAACTGATCTTCATTGGGGACAATAGAGACTTGAAATTACAAGATCACAATAAAGCATCCAATGAATCACATGAATTAGCAATCACCCAAGAGTTAGAAGTTAGTAAAGTTAGTGGTTAGCTAGTCATGTTAGAGAGTTAGCTAGACATTGGAATGAAAGGTACACAACAAATCATTGAAGAAGAAGATGCAATGGTAATAAAAGCTTGAAGAAAGTAAAGCACAAGAAATTAAAGCACTAGAATTAGTAAAGATGAGAAGAAAGATGGATAAATCCTTGCATTCAAGTTGTCACCACTTCAATTACAAGATCTCTCTCTCTCTCTCTCTCTCTTTGCAGAATTCTAGAATGAGAAAGAAGATTACAAGAGCACTAAAGAAAGCTAGAGAAAATCCCTACAATTCTCTCAAAATACAAGCTCTTCTCTCCTATTCTCTCCTCCCTTTTTCGCAGAGCCCCTAGGGGTCTATTTATAGGCTCCAGAGGATGAGGCCCTAAAATCTCAGCCGTGGGATTAAACGCTGGCTCAACGGCCAGATTCTTGCCGCGGATCCGCGGCCAGAGCCGCGTTTTCGCGGCAGAATCTTGGCCGTTGCGCCAACGATTTCTGTTGTCATTCTGTTACGATCCGTATGCCTCGCTGGATCTTCTAGAAAGTTGGGGATATTCGTGGACGACTCCAGACCTGGGCTTCTCTTTTGGGCTTTTTCTTTTGGCTTTTTAATTAATCCCATTAATTCCTTGAAAATTCCTTGATTATGGGCCTTCATCTCATTAATGGTGGACCTGAAAAATGAGAGAGAAAAGCAATAAAAACTTTATTTTTATTTACATAAAGCATGATATGGAAGTGAAAAATGATGCAAAAATGAACTCTAATCACTAGTCTCTACTGAGACTGTGCTAGACTCGTATAGAGTCTGTTTAGCCTCGCCGGAGGTAGTAATAGGCTTGTTGAGAGCCTTATTTATCTCAACAGAGACTTACTTCCAAGAGTTAGCTAGAGGGACTCTGGCTACGCTGACCTCCTTGCGCACATGTAAGGGCTTGTGCTACCCCCAGAGAGAAGTTGTTCATACCTCTCTTGGTCAAAGTGAATGACCAGTATCTTAGCAATAGACCCGAAGGTCTGATCGTCGGATTGCGACACTTGACTCTCAGCAGTGGAGAATGCACTCCCCAGCGAAGTCGCCATCTTGTTTTCCATTGATTTTGCAAAGGGAAAACTTACAAAAAAGGGCCGAGGAGTTAAATTACAAGTAATTCTTTGAAGTAAAAAGATTACAAGTAGATCTCCTCTGAGATTTCTAGGGAAGTGTGCCGATAGGAATCTGATCAGCGCGCAATCACTTTATCCCTTTGACGATGCGATCAATCAGACAATCAGACTGCTACCTGATGGGATTCCCTTCTCGCCTGGTTCGGAGAATCGGAGAACAGAAGGTCAGTAGAGCCCTCTTGTTACTTCTCGAGCTACCTTCGCTTGGAATTCATTCTCGCCTGGTTTCAGAGATTCCTTGAGAGGGAGGAAGATATTAGGGTATTAGAGAAGTAATTCTCTGAATTCTTGGAAGCAAGAGAGTAGATCTCTGTATTTTGTCCTCTACTCCACTTTTTCAGCCTCTTCCCTCCTCTTTCCCTTGATAGGCTATTTATAAGGAGGAGTAGGGGTATAATCGCCCTAAAATCTGGAAACAGATTGAGTCAATCTGTTTTACATCTGGAAAGTAGCCTCGCCGCGAGGCTAGAGACAGCTTTTGCGAAGTTAGGAATAGCAAGTAGTGCTAGTCTCTTGATCCGCTCTGATAAATAAGGGATGCGCCCTTGATTCTTTCCAAATAACTGAAAGATTTCTTCTGATCTTCTCACTTTATTGGGAGAGTCAAATGATCATGTCAAGCAACTATCAAATTTGATCTCAATTAGATTTGATCTTAATTAGATTTGATCTCATCTAGAGATTTGATTGGTCAAAGGTGACCATAGAAGACCCGCAGCAGAGTCGTTGCGTTGAGCTCATGGCGGAGCTGGGAGAAACATCTGGCGAAGTTAAAAGAAAGCTCTTCAGCAGAGCTAGATAACTTTGCGGCGAAGCTACTAATTACCCTTTTGCGCAACTGCCTGGGGCTTCAAGTGAAGCTAACTCTCTGCGGAGTTAACTGAGCATTTCTGTGCGAAGTTGTAAGTTAGTTCGCAGCGAGACTGTGAAGGAGCTTCCTGCGATGCTAAGCAACTTTGGCTTCTTATGCGAGACTTATCTCGTGGGCTCGTGCGAGACTAAGTGTTGAGCTAACTTAGTGTCTCTGGACATGCTTGGGTCTTTTCATGAGCTTTTCTCAGCTTACTGGCTGCTTCACTGGATCAGTAGAGTCCAAGTTGATTGATACGTCCCTTTGAGATGGGTAAAGAACTGGCCGTCAGCTTGTCTGCCGCTTGTCTTTTGTAGATGTCAACAAGTTAGACATTGTTCAGGCCAGTTAAGAATTTTGCCTTTTTAGAGTGTCAACAGTTATCTTATTTTGACTAAGTATAAGAAATCCTAATTATGATTCTCCTATTCCTTAAAATTGAATTAATTTCATACAAAAAATATATCAAAATATTGTTCTTTTTTTAGTTATATTAGTCATGTTAGAGCCCTCCCCTACACTTATTTCATGCATTATCCCTAATGTATGAAAAAATGTATAGATGCATGAAATGGAATGTAAAAGAGGAAAGTTACCGATACACTGGGTCGAAAAGACCCATAGCCGTTTCATTTACCGGCATTGATTCCAATAAAGGTTTAAGGCATTGACCATTTACCTTAATGTCATTTTCATTCTTGATGTCACTGATCTCTACAACACCGTGTGAAAATACAGTTTTTACAATGAATGGCCCAGTCCATCTTGATTTCAGCTTTTCTGGAAAAAGATGAAGCTTAAAATTATAGAGTAAGACTTTTTGTCTAGGGACAAATATTTTCCTTATGATGTGTTTATCATGAAAAATCTTAACTCTATCTTTAGTGATTTTAGCGTTTTCATAGGCCCCATTTCTCAACTCCTCTAATTCAAAAATTTGTAATTTCTGAAGGTCACTGGCCTTATTCAAATCGAAATTTAGCTGCTTGATTGCCCGCAAGGCCCGGTGCTCAACTCAACGGGTAGGTGGCAGGCCTTCCAAAGACTAACCTATGAGGAGACATCCCTAGAATTGTCCTGAAAGCGGTCCTGTTGGCCTATAGGGCATCTAAAAGTTTGATGGACCAATCTTTTCGATTTTGGTTCACAATCTTCTCCAAAATAAGCTTGATTTGTCTATTAAAAATCTCAACATGCCCCCTGATTTGAGGATTATAAAGTGTGGACAACTTGTGAGTTATGGCATACTTTCGCATAAGAGCTTCAAAGAATTTATTGTAAAAGTGAGTACCATTGTCACTGATGATAGCATGAGGGTTCCGAAGCGTGAGAAAATGTTCTCTTTAAAAAAATTTATGACAACTTTGTTGTCTTTAGTTCTACTAGGAATGGCTTCTACCCACTTGGACATATAGTCCACAACAACCAATATGTATTGATTTTCAAATGAATTAGGAAATGGACCCATTAAATCGATGCCTCAAACATCAAAGAGTTCTATTTCTAAAATTAGACTGAGGGGCATCATATCTCGTTTCGAGATCCTTCCTATCATCTGGCATCTAGGGCACGTCTTGCAAAATTCATAAGCATCTTTGAACAAAGTGGGCCAATAGAACCCACTTTGCAGCACCTTTTCAGCAGTCTTGTGGGGACCAAATTGTCTACCGCATGCAAGTTCGTGACAGAAGGATAAAACACTCTTAATCTCTTCATCGGGAATGCATCTCCTAATAATTTGGTCAGACAATACTTAAAAAGATACGATTCCTCCCAAAAGAAATACCGGACTTGAGATAAGAACCGGTATATATCATTTTGAGACCAATGAGATGGAGTTTGATTTGTGACTAAGTAATTCACTATATGAGCAAACCAAGATTCCCAAAGACAGCTAAGAGTTTTTCATCAGGAAAGTCATCATTTATGGGCAGCTCGTTGCATGGAGAATTTGAGATACATGAGAAATGGTCAGCAATGACATTTTCTACACCTTTCTTATCTAGAATCTCGAGATCAAATTCTTGAAGAAGGAGGATCTAACAAATGAGTCGGGTCTTGGCATCCTTTTCATCATGAGATACCTAAACGCAGAATGATAGGTGAAAATTGTGGTTTTGGACCCTAGTAGGTAGGGACAAAATTTCTCTAAGGCAAATACTACTGCCAAAAATTCCTTCTCAGTAGTAATGTAGTTCATTTGAGCACTATTGAGAGTCCTACTAGAGTAGTAAATTACGTGCTGCTTGTTATCAATAGGCTGTCCTAGGGCAGCGCCTATGGCAAAATCAGAAGCGCCGCACATGATTTTTAAGCAGTTTAGACCAATCAGGTGCAGATATGGTTGGTACAGAAATAAGTTCTTTCTTAAGTTTCTTCTAAGAATGCATACATTCAGCATCGAAAGTGAAGGACACATCCTTAACTACCAGATTAGTCAAGGGTCTAGTAATCTTGCTAAAATCATTGATAAATCTTCGGTAGAGACCGGCGTGTCAAAAGAAGGATCGAATATCCTTCACGCATTTGGGCATGGAAAGCTTAGCAATAACCTCAATCTTAGCTCTATCCACTTCAATTCCTTCTTGGAGATTTCATGACCCAAGACAATTCCATGTCTCACCATGAAGTGGCATTTCTCCCAGTTCAGTGTCAGATTTTTCTCAGCACAACGTTAGAGGACAAGTTCTAAATGGTGGAGACATTGAGTGAATGAATCTCTGTAGATGGAGAAACCATCCATGAAGATTTCTAAGAATCGTTCTATCATATCAGAAAAAAGACTCAACATGCAACGTTAAAACGTTGCTGGGGCATTGCACAAGCCGAAAGACAATTGACGATAAACAAATGTCCCAAATGGATATGTGAACGTAGTCTTTTCTTGGTCCTCACGAGCAATAGGAATCTGATTATAGCCCGAGTAACCGTCCAAGAAACAGTAATACTCGTGGGCCGCCAAACATTCAAGCATTTGATCAATGAAGAGAAGCGGGAAATGGTCCTTACGAGTTGCTGCATTAAGCTTTCTATAATCAATGCAAACTCGAATTTTCATAGGAAGTCAAGTTTAGACCACGTTTTGTTCCCATTTTCCACTACAATGAAACCGGATTTCTTTGGAACCGCACGGACAGGATTGACCCATTGGCTATCAAAAATGGGATAGATTATCCCATTGTCTAAGAGTTTCATAATTTCAGCATGAACAGTTTCTTGCATTATAGGGTCTAACCTATGCTGCAGGTCCCTTTTTGGTGTCTCGTCTTCATTGAGATTAATGAGATGTTAAACTATGGTTGGACTCAATCCCTTTATGTCAATCATAGTCTAACCAATGGCTTCCCTATATTTTCTCAGAATTGCTTTAAGATTCTCTTCTTTTTCGTCATTTAAATGGGAGGTAATAATGACAGGATAGGTCTCCTGCTCGCCTAGATAGACGAACTTGAGATACGTAGATAAGGCTTTCAATCTATGAAAGGGGAAGGCTCACTGAGAGGATGAGTCAAATTTGTTGGCTATACATTTGATGAAATAGGATTTGAGGCCCAATTCACAGCAGGCTTGACAACCTGATCAAGGTTAAAGTCGTCAGACTCTAACTCGAAGTCACACTCAGTTTCTAGTTCCAATTCTATGTTCACTTGTCAAGTTCTCAATGAGGTTAACTTTAAATGTTTGATCCTTAACATCACGGGGTTGCTTTCCTAAGTTGAAAACATTGATTTTTCTAGTCATATCCCCAAAGGTTAACCTCATGGACCCATTCCTACAATTGATAATTGCATTAGCAGTAGCAAGGAATGGGAATCCTAAGATAACAGGAGTTTGATCCCTAGGATTGGACACAGGTTGTGTCTCAAGAACTATGAAATCAACGGGGTAGATAAACTCCCCGACCCAGATAAGGACATTATTAATTTACCCCTTGGGTACTTTCACTAGACGGTCAGCCAGCTGGATTGTGACTCGAGTTGGACTGAGATCGCCAAACCCCAGTTGTTGATAAACTGAGAAGGGGTGCAAGTTGATACTTGCCCTAAGTCAAGAAGTGCACGACTAATCTCGGCTTGTCCTATAGTGCAGGCAATGGTGGGACAACCTGGATCCTTGTACTTGATAGGGACCATACCCGATAGTAGCTCACTAATGTTAGTGGCTAAGAAGACTTTCTTGGGTACATTAGTCTTTCTCTTCTTGGTGCACATGTCCTTAAGAAATTTTGTATAGGATGGAACTTGTTGGATGGCATCAAGAAGTGGCACATTTATCTTCACTTGAATGAAGATTTCAATTATCTTGTCCATGTGTGAATTTTACATATTGTTTTTCAGCCTATTAGGAAATTGTACTATAGACTTGTGCACCTGACTGGTTGACTTATTTGTTTCAGAGTAGTTAGGTTTGGAAGGATTGGGACTAGATGAGGTGGATGCTTGTGTGTGATTGTGCTGAATAGAGTTCAATAGTGTTGACACTTGATTGTCAACTTTCTTTCCCGACCTCAATGTATGAACAGCATTACATTAATTCAATGATTAATCCTCAACCAAATGAGCTTGTTTAGAATTCCTAGAATTCATTATTGGCTGACTAAGTAAGATACCCTTTTGTCTCTGATTCTATGGATTGACTAATTGGCTCATTTGAACCTCTAACCTCTGTATTGTTTGCATGAGGGAATCTTATTCTTCATGTACCTTTTCATGTTTCTCTCAAAATCAGTCATTATCCTTTCAAGTTGAGGATTCTGGAAGGAAGATGGTGGACTTGGTTGGGAAAATTTTGTTGATAATTTGAAAAATTATTGGGAGAATTGTGATAGTATTTCAGAAAGTTAGGTTGATGATTAGAAGAATTATTGGAATGATGGAAGTGGCTTAAGGGTTTGACCGTAAGTGGTCATTATTGTTTTAGCTCCATAAGAAATTCAGGTGATTTCTCCAGCCAGGATTGTACGCTGTTGCATAAGGATTATTGTTGGGCCTTGAAAAGGCCGCATTCATCGGTTCCAAAAATTGTTGCTGAGCTTGAAACACAGGACACTCCTCAAACACATGATTCATGGCTTGATAATAAGTATAACCCAGAGTTAGAAATTGGTTTGGGCTGACTTAATTGACTGGACTTGGTTCCTTAGTTTCTAAAACTTTCACTCTTCTCACCAGGTTTGCTATTCTAGCCTCGCTAGCTATGGATGATTCAATTGAATGGAGACCTCCTTTTGAAGAGATGGAGTTTGAATTTCTAGAGTTTTCACTAGTTGGTTCCCATGGATGGTCTTTTCAGTTAGATCCTCATATAAATCCCATCCTTCATTCTCATCCTTCTGGAAGAATCCCCTTGGGACATGGTTTCTAAGAGGGTCTTAGTTGAGTAATCTAAACCGTCATAAAGAATTTGACATTGTCGCCATTTCTCTATCCTATGATGAGGACACTGGACAAGAAGGTCTTTGAAGCGTTCAAAATACCTCCAAAATAGTTCACTAGGTTCTTACTTAAACTGCATGATGTTCTTCCTAATGGAAAAAGATCTGAGCTCACTATCTTACCACTCAACGATATGTTCTTCTCTTGAAATTTTCAGTACCTCAACTTGATCATAGGCAAACACTTAAGCTTGAGTTTTAAAATATTAAGCAAAGCAAATAAGATTGTTTGGAAAAATTGACTCTTTTTCTTAAGAAATCATCTTGAACTGAATGTTAAATCATCAAGTAATCTTTTAAGTATGAAATAAAAATAAGTTCAAGTGATGTTTTAGAAAATAGAAGTTTAGAAATCTAAACCCATCCTCATGTGCCTTCACGAACACTTCCAAAGAAGCAAGGCTTAGATTAAGGCATACATATGATTTCGTTAGGTTCTTCACATCAAAATCATTCAAAACAAGAGGGATCGAAGAGAGATGATGGTGAGCTCAGAAAAATTAATCTAGCTACTCATGATTAAATTAAAACAAGACATGTAAATGAAATAACATATACCCGTGAATTGGAGAAAAAGAGAAACCTTGAACCTTTATTGATGTCACTTCAACTTCGGATTACAAATCACTATTTTTCTCTCTCTCACTTGTATCTAGACTGAACTTGAATTAAAAATGGAGATACAACTTCTTAATACTATCTAACATAGAACCTAAATCCTAAAAACATAGAGAAAAACTTAAACTAATTTTCGGTCCCTTCTTCTCTTTCGAATGCAGTATTTATAGGGAAAAACTAAGCGGGGGAGAGCGTACGAAGATAGGGAGAGTAAACTCTCCCCCAACCATCTCAACAAAGCCATGAAAATGTAGCTTTGGCCTGGGTGTGGCTAGGTGGCCACACCGAGGGGTACGCTCCTGGTTTAGCAATTTTTCTTTATCTGGTTCTGAATTTCCCGTTTCAGCTCCTGAATTTGACGAAACTTCCTTTGATCTTTGGCTTTAACGAATTGATTTGTAAAGATTTGTTCTAACCAATTTTCAACCGATTTTATCTTCTCTGATTTACCTTGATCTGCCCTGATCTTCTAATTTTGAATAATTCTGAATTAAATCAAAATTTATTAGGCTTTTAGGCTCGGTTCTCTTCCCTTTCCTTTATCAATAGGCCTGCACATTATTAAATAAAAATAAGACTTATTAATAGGACTTATTAGATAATAAACATGATAATGTGATAATATATATGCAGTATATGTAACTGATCAACATACCTTGTCTCCAGCTTTTTTCAACAGTAATTGAAATGGAAACGTAATTAGACAAATTCTTATAATGCAAATCTAAATATTTTTTAAGCAATTAGCAATCAATCAGATTACTGTTGGATTAAAAGCAGGGATATACAAATATCAGAAATAGCAGAAATAACGCTAACAGAAACTGTATTTTTGCAAAACAATATGTCTTGCAAAAAAAAAAAGAGTTTTTAGTAGTCCAAAAAGAAAGCTTTTGTGCGGCATTCTCTTGAAATTATATTTCCTACTTTCTAGAATAGGGGCACATAATAGCAAGTCTTCTTCTGCAATGCTTGAACACTAAATTTGATTTTCATCACCCAGAAACAGAACACCAAAATTGTTAAAAAATAATTACATCGTTCCCTCTCTGGCAACGATATTAAAAATTTGATTGCAAGAAAAGCAGTGAGACTTTACTCTGCAGCTTAGGGCTAACAAGTCGTGTCCACGAGGAGGAATGCGATGAAAGCGTTTCGATGTTTGTTTTAAAACAAAGATTGGTATTGGTGTTTTTTTTTTAACGTTGAAAAAAATGGAGAGTAGAAAAGTGGTTTAAAGAAAACTTGAAAACTTAGAGAAGGCTTTGGAGAAGATGATCTTTAAAATGCTTTGAGAGCGATTGTCTTTGTTTGTTTTTAATAAAGAAAAATCCGGTCTTTCTATTGTATTGTTCAACCATGTTTCATTCTCTTGAATGTTTAAAATGCCTCATTAAGATCATAGGTGAATATTTAAGTCATGTAAAAGAGATTAAGTAAAACACATAAGATGATTTTTAGAAATTAAACTTAAGATTTGAAATCGTTCTTTAAGTTGACTATGAAACCATCAAAGCATTAAAACAAACATGGAATAAAAACAAGTTCTTTTTAAGATCTATTTCAAGAGTTAGTTCAAACATTTCCCATCCTCATGTGCCTTCGAGAACTCTTGCCAATATGCAAGGCTTAATCTAGGCATTCATATGATTCATTGGGTTCTTTTTAATAGAGATCAATCTAGAAAAAAAAACATCACAGAAGAAGAAGAATAGTGAGCCCAGAAAACCGATTTAACTACTCATGAAGATGAAATAGTAAATAATGAAATGAATTGAAAGCATAAACTTATCAGTAAAGTTGAGTATAGATAAGCAATGGTGATTCTCTTTTGATTGTCACTTCAATGGTTAATTACACTCTTTTCCTCTCTCTCACTTATTGCTAGACTGAACTACAAAAATAAAAATAAGATTCAACTTCTCATAAACTATCTAATAATGATCCTAAATCCTAAAAATAAAGCAAGAAACTTAAACAAGTTTTCGGTCCCTCTCAATGCAAATTTTCTGGTATTTTAAGGAAAAAAAAGAAAGAGAGAGCGTGAGTAGATAGGGGGAGCAAACGCTCCCCTATCTCAACAGAAGAGTCACGGATCTGCGGCTTTTGCCGCGGATCCGCGGCCTAGATGTGGCCAATTGGCCACATCCATGGGGAGATGGATAATGATTTCGTGTTTTCCCTTCTATCCAATGGGATTTCTCGTTTGATCTTCTGATTTCGACGATTCTTCTGTTGATTTTCGGTTAACCAACTGGATCTATAAAAATCTGAGTTTAACTGGTTCTATATTCCTGCTATCTTCCCTGATATCTTATGACTTTCAGCTGAAGTTTGCCCTAATCCTTGATTCTAAATTTCTGTGGGCTTTTGGGCTTTGTTTTCTCTTCTTTCTCCCTTGGTAAAGGCCTGCATTTTATTAAACAAAAATAAGACTAAATCATGATTTATTAGACAATAAATATGAGAATTTGTCATTATATATGCAATATAGGTGACCAATCACCATACAATCATTATTGGATTCCAAATATCAATTTGAATTAAGTGTGTTGAGATTTTAGAACAATTTTTTGTTTCCCCTCTTTATGTATTGGTTCATGATTTGCAAAATTTGTTTTATTACTTAATTGTATTCAATGTCACAATACACTCATTTATCACATTTAAATCATTAATTTATAGTAAACACTAACCACTTATAAGAATAATACCACAATTTCTTCAATATAAGGACTAGTAGTGGACCAACAAGCTCTACATTGAGTTCTCTTTTAATTAAGAAAATATAATTTTCAATTTCATACAATTCTAATGTGGATCATTAGCTATTTAAATTACCCAAGTTATTCCCTCTAATTAAGCGTACACAATTATCACATAAGGCCTTTGGCAAAACTATTATTGGTAATCAAACTAGCACTCATCACTAATTATGTTCACAACTTTGCTAAATTAAGGTTTAGTTTTCTCACACTTGAATTGCCAGTCTCCAGTGTTCGAATGGTCGAATCATCCTCCTCTCGCGTGAGAAATTCCTAGTGAAAATTTAATTCAAATAAGTATTAATTATCCTCATTACAAATTTAGAAGATATTAAGAATCCTAGAGAATTCTTACCTCAATTAGATACCAATACCCCGTGCACAAAAATACACATGACTGCCTCAGCCCCTAGGTCACCCCTCCGGTGCAGGAAGCCACGCCCCCTGCGCTTCTGTAACTACGCCCCCTGCGCGGATGAAGTAGCACCCCCGTGCGGGCACATAGCTGTAGCCTGGTGCCTGTGCTCTGTCACCTGTGCGCGTATTCTGCCATCACCTACTGCCGTCGATCGTCAACAAGAGAAGAGAGAGGAAAGGAAAATGTTAATGGTCAGGATTTGAGGTGAGATTCATGTGGAGAGAGAGAGAGAGAGAAGAGAGAGAGTGATTAGGTCTTTAGGGTTCATGAGAGAGAGAGTTAGGGTTGAGTTTGAGAGTTCAATAGAGAGTTAAAGAGTGAGAGGGCTAATGAGAGAGTGTAGGGAGAGAGGAGATAGAGGAGATGGAAGAAGGTAGCACAGAGATCGGAAGACAAAGAGCAAGATGACGCATTGGAGCAGGCCAGGTTAGCTCCCGGTAGACCGTACGGTCAACTGGTAGAGAAGGCCGGTCGATTGCCCAGTCGACCGGTGTGCACGACGTGCACAGGGTTAGCCCGGTCGACCGCTCGGTCGACCGACTAAAAGCAGGCTGCTCTCGGTTTAAGTCCAGTCGACCGCGCAGTCGACCGAGGCATGGGTCGGTCAACCAGCCGGTCGATCAACAGACCTGTTTTCTGCTTTCCTTTTGGGATCAGATTCCTTTTTGGTTGAGATCGAATCCAGCTGGGGTTTCCTAAAATCTAGGGACTCTATGGCTATAAATAAGGGCTAAAGCTCTCATGTATAGTATCCCACTGAAAATCTCCATTGGAAATTCCTTGAAGAAGGAATAATTGGTAATTGATTGTTGAAACAATAAAATCTCTCTCCCTTGCCCCGAGGACGTAGGCACGTTGCCGAACCTCGTTAAATATTGTGTTGATTATTTTTCTCTATTGTTCTCTGTTCTGGTCGTGTTGGGTATGTCTCTGGCTGCATTAGTCTCCGCCTTGTTGGTGCATTCCTTAGAGGGGTTATTGTCCTGCGCACAATAATTGGTATCAGAGCATCCCAGGTTCGACATGAGATCGTGTGTTGATTTCAAGGGCATCAGTTGTTGTTTGGCGGAGATCGTGTGTTGATCTCGAAGCGGCATTGGGATTATTTGTGGGATCGTGTGTCGATCTCAAAATAGCGTGTAGATTGCTCGAGGAATCAATTTGGAGGAGTAGATTGTTTCGGAGACTCTTTGGGGATTTCGCGTGGAGGTAAAGATCCTATCTTTATCTAGTTTGTTTTTTCTAACTCTGTTTGTTTCTGCATTGGTTTGAGGAATCAGTTGAGAAGATGGCTGGAGGAGTAGATCAATGAATCCACATCCGCTAAGGATTGATGTGGTGAAGTTCAACGTCACGAACAACTTCGGTATTTAGAGGTGTGAGATGATGGATGCACTATCAGCATCAAACCTTGAAGACACTCAGCGGTTAGAGAAGAAGTGCGCATCAACAATTGAAGAAGATTAGGACAAGATGAACCGTACGGCGTGTGGCTTGATCAGGTCTTGTTTGACACAAGACATCAAGTATCATGTGTTGCATGAGACATCTACGAGGCAGCTGTGGGAGATCCTGAGAAGAAGTATTTGACAAAAAGCATAGAATCGCGATTGCAGTTGAAAAGTAAGCTTTATAGTTTTCAGATGCAAAGAGGCTGCTCCATCAATGAACACTTGAATCGCTACACAAGGCTTCTTACAGATCTAGTTAATGTGGATGTGGAGACCAATGAAGAGGATAAGGCGGTAATCTTATTGAATTCTCTTCTTAGGGAAGAGTATGAGACCTTTACTCTTACGTTGATCAATGGAAGAAAATTCCTTAACTACGGTGAGGTGTCTGCTACTCTTGTGAGTTATAAAGCAAGGAGACATGATAGATTGTCTTCTTCGGGAAATACAACAGCAGAGGTATTGGCGGTAAGAGGTAGGAGTTCCAATAGGAAGGGAAGAGATGATCAAGGAAGATCGAAGTCCAGATCAGGCTTCAGAGATCTAAAGAGTAATCAGTGCGCCCTGTGCAAGGAACTAAAGCACTGGAAAGTTGATTGCCCGAAGGCCAAAGGTAAAAAAAATAGAGTCAAACACCGAGGCGAATCTCGCATAGGCGGATGGATTAGATTCAGACTCATCAATATTCTCTCTCTGTTACTGTTGACACTTAAAAAAGACAAGATTCTCATTAGTCCGAACAATGTCTAAACTTGTTGACATTTACAAAAGACAAGTGACAGACGAGCTGAAGACCAGTTTTTACCCACCTCCAAGGGACAAGGAAGCGGTTTGGACTCCACTGATCCAGCAAGCAGAACAGTGAACCCGGATTGTTTCTAAACAGACCTCAGCAGGTCTAAAATGCTAGCATTTAGCATTACATTAGCCCAAGGAGATAGCCTCGTGTGAGAGGCTAACATCATCCAGAGCATCGCCAGGAAGCTAACTGACAGCTTCGCCGAAAAGCCTCTTTTCGGACTTCGCCAGGAATTGCCTCTAGCTCCGCTATGAGCTTCAAAGCGGGCAGCTCCGCCATCAGCCTGCTATGGTCAGCCTTTGACCAATCGAATCTCCTGATGAGATTAGATCTAAGCTAATCAAATCCAATCAGGATTCAAATATGGCAGGTGATTGCCGCAATCTCTTGACTCTCTTGAAACGAGTAAGAGGATCAGGGAAAATCCTTCAACGATATGGAAAGGATCATAACAAATCGGAAAGATCAACCGACTTGCCATTTTCTAGCTCCGCGGAAGCTATTCTAGCCTTGCAGCAAGGCTACTTTCCAGATTCAAACAGATTCGGTTCAACCTGTTTCCATATCTTCAAGGGGACGATTATACCCTTGCTCTCCCTATAAATAACCCGCCATGGGTACAAAAAAAAAAAAGAGGAGGAGGGGATCGCAGAGGAAGGAGCCATCAATCGCCTTCTGATCACGAGAATCGATCAATCAACTTCTTCAACCGAGGCTTCTTCATAACGCATCGTGCGTTTTCGAATTCAGAGACCTTTTAGAGAATTGCTTTCTCTATCTAGGGTGTTGATGCCCTATCATCGTTCTTCTTCTCAAGGAATTTTCGAAACCAGGCGAGAAGGAATTCCTAATTGAAGGCGATTTTAAGAAGCAGCAAGAGGGTTCTATCAACCCTCTATTCTCTGATTCCCGGAACCAGGCGAGAAGGGAATCTCATCGCTCGCATCGTCAAAGGGACAAAGTGGTCGCGCGCTGACCAGACTCCTATCGGCACATTTTCCCAGAATCTCTGAGGAGATCTACTTGTAATCTTTTGAGAATACTTGTAATTTAGCTCCTCAAACTTTTATTTGTAAGTTTTCCTTTTTTTTTGCAAAATTAATGGAAAACAAGCTGGCGACTCCGCTGGGGAACGTATTATCCTCTGCTGAGAATCAAGTGTCGCAATGCGACGAACAGACCTTCGGGTCTATCTCTGAATTCAGAAAAGCCGGTGCAGCCAGATCTTCTCTGGCTAAATCTTCAAGCAAAGTCTCTACGGAGACGGAAAAGGTTCTCTGCAAACCTGCCGCAGTTCTCTGGCGCAACAAGGAAACAGGTCCGCAGCCCAGATCCTGCACTTTTGAGAACCTGGTTATCCAGATCGATCAAAGAAGATTTGAAGAAGTCCTCTCTGGGGGTGGCCTAATGCTTCGAGCACGGAAGCACGGGAAGGTCTTCATGACCAAGGTTTCAAATCAGAAACCAGAGGCAGAATTTTGCCAACACCCCACAGCCCCGCTTGTGGCTATTCAGGTTCCTTGCGAACCTATGCATCCTCTGCCAAAACGGATATGGAGGCCTAAACAGAGGTCCTCTGCTGAAGCTTCAGGCGTAGCCACGCCAAATCCGCGCCTCTCTTATGAAGAAAAAGGCAAGATGCCCGCCTGCGCCAACAATGCTGCCAACCATAAAGTCAAGACGGCGATCATACCGTCGCCTAGAGCAGCAATGCCTACTGCTAGCCCTGTCTTCACAAGCAAGGCTATTGTACCTCGGCATACTCATCGGGTTTACAGCCGCGAGGCTAGAACCAGAGCACTATGCGGTGCTGATCCTTTCCGCAGGAATAAGGGGAACGATGCGTTGTCCCATATACCAGATTGTTCAGGCCCCTACAGGGCCGACCTGCGAGAATTCTTGGCGGACAAGCGGAGATTGAAGCATTTCCAGACTACTTCCTCCTGTCTTCGACGATGTGACTGCCAGTTGGTGATGGTCCATTCTATGCAGTGTCGGTTACGACCGACCCTCGCCACTTCTCCATACCGGCGATCAGTCTTTGATCGACTGTCTGCGCGCGTCCCGATGAGGCATCCCAAAATGAGCGGGCCACCGGATCCAGCCTCTGCATCCGTCAACATGACCGGAAGGGGGCGAGAGCCGCGCGGAAGAAGTCAAGCCTCTGACGACACCCCTTTCGGCTCCCCAGATCCAGACTACTGCCCAGGCTTAGGTGAAGTCTTGGTGCGTGAAGAAGGTGTTTTCCGAAACACCAGGTCTAGGGTGGCAATACCCTATAACTATGAGCAGCCTTCTTCCTCAAAGACCCTGATCTCGCCACAACCCAGACGATCACCCCAATCATCTGATGGAGAAGATGGAGACAGCGGGTATGTCTCTTCAGCAACAGTCAGTTCTATACGGACGGACAAAGCATCGATCAATATGGCCGAGAACGCCAATGACGACCTTCGTCGGCGTTTGGAAGCTCAGGAGCAGACCTCTAGAACTCAGCAAGAGGCCCTGGACAATATCCAACAGATGCTAGCTCAGCTCCTCATACCGGGAGCAATCATGACGAGGAGGGACACCTCAGCAATGATCCGCCCAAAACGGAGAGATCTAAGGGAGGCTCTTCCCTGGATGCCGAAGTCCTTAAAGGCCTTCAAGCTCAAATTTCATCCCTGGCTCAGAAGGATGAATTGAAGAAAGTGGGGGTAGTCCGTCCTTACCCACTGGAATGGGATTCGGTGTCATATCCGCCAAAGTTCAAACCACCAACGTTGCATGCATATGATGGTAAGAGCTCGCCCAATCAGCACATCTACTATTTTCGGTCCCAGACCGGTAATGTTCTAAGCAACGACGCCATCATGGCTAGGTTGTTCATCGGCACCTTGAAAGGGGTGGCATTTGACTGGTTTCGCAGTCTCCCCCCAGACTCTATCAATTCCTGGATCGACCTGAAAACTCGGTTCCTCTCTCGCTTCTATGAGGATGATACCGAAGTGACCATGGACAAGCTCCTTTCTACCGTGCAGAAGAAAGGCGAATCTGTCCGTGAATACATTGAGCGGTTCAGAAATCTATCTCTGATGTGCCCAGCAGGGATGCCTTTACCCATGCTCTTACAGACATGCAGACACAACTTCTTGGATCAAGTAGAAGTTCGCATGGGGGCTGTCAAAGCCCATACTTGGAAAGAATTGGTCGAACAAGCTGAGATAGCCGAGAAGTCGGCTAAGAAGTTCGAGCCGTCCGTCCCTAGAAGCAAATGGGGTGCGAACAACAAAGGGCGTAGCGATCTCCCGCAGTCTTCCCAAGCTAAAGGGAAGGAGATTATGTCCGTCGAGCTGACCGGGGACATGCAGTCAAAGGCCAAGAAGAGCAGCTTCAACAATCAGGAGCCCAAGTTCCCTCCTAAACAGTACTCCTTCAGAGATGATCAGGTGGTCACGATATTCCATCTGCTCCATAAAGGGAATAAGATGAAGCTGCCAGATGCTCGGCGTCCTAATGAGATAGGGCGCACAAATGACCCCAAATACTGTCTTTATCATAGGATGGTCCATCATCCTACTGACAAGTGCTATGTCCTCAAGGACAGGATACAAGCCCTGATTGATGCCGGCGTCCTCACACTAAAGACGGAACAGAAGAAAGTCACTGCCAATATGGTGACTCCTGAGTTCGGCACTGCCCAGAAGGTCACAGTTCCTGACGGGACCTATCCAGCCCCGATGCCGCGGTTGGAAGTCAAGCATCCTCCAGCCATGACTCAAAACAACAAGGGCCTCGCCCCTTTGACATTGGAGACAGGGGAAGTTATATGGATACACCCCGACCTCGTCCAAGACATACAGCAGACGTCGAAGGACTCCAGCAAAAAGGGCAAGTCTTGCAATGTCGTCTCTGTTCTGCCAGACGATGGTAATCTTACTTCGGCTTCCCTCAGCGATTCTGAAGAAGAAAAGCATGCCTGTACAGCGCAGGCAGATGCGCCTCAACAGACGGGCACCCGGTCTGGAAAGTCATACCTAAGGCAGTATGACAAACCTACTGACGAGGTACCACAGCAAACAACGTCAGTACCAATGCCGACATCCACTCCAGTCCTGACCAAAGGGAGGGAAAAACCTAAGGAGGTGCGATTCGACCAGGTGTTGAAGAAACCACCAAGCCAAGGGCTAGCCACGCCCTTTCGCTTTGATATATTGGCCCACTTAGCCAATATCCCGGCTCGTATCACAATACACGAGCTCCTTCGTCTCTCTAAAGAGACAAGAGAGGCACTCAGAGATGCGCTAGCCAACTCGGAGTCCTTTCTGACATGCATGCCCGAGGTTCCTGATGATGAGATGCGCCCTTCCTGCTCAGAGTGCCATCACGCACAGTCAAAGGTACCTGCCATTACCTTCACGGCGGAAGATATGCTTCTCAAAGACAACAAGCATGATCGACCTCTGTACTATACCGGATATATCGGTTCAACCTGCATTGAAAGGATACAAGTCGATCCGGGGTCTGCGCTCAGCATCATCCCCAAAAGGCTCCTCTACTTCCTCGGCATACCACTGTACAGGTTGTCTGCGACCACCACTACAATATACGGTTTTAACGCCGGGAGCAGCCATCCGCTTGGAAAGATTCGGCTTCGCTGCAGAATCGGAAGCCTGAAGTCAGAAGTGACATGCTATGTCATTGACGCGGACACATCATACAACCTGCTACTGGGACGACCATGGATCCATGCCAACTGGATCGTTCCTTCCACTCTTCATCAGTGCTTCAAGTATGTTGAGGATGATGCGACAGTACGAACTGTCTTCGCTGAGAAGCAGCCCTTCAAGGGGGTGGAAAACTATTTCACAGATGCTCTCCTATATCAAGAGGCTAGTGGAACGCCGGGAGAACCATTGCCAGACAGTGATGGAAGTGGCAATGAGGCGGATTCGGAATCCGAAATGGGCACGCCAGCCATTTTGATTGGCGAGCCAATAGTAGCATGCTTTAATAATCCCCGATGTAAGATCCCTTCTGATGAGGAAGGCGAATGGATGATTAATGATAATATTTCTTTTGATTATCCTGCGAGCATCGAGTCAACTAAATCCATCATGGATGGCTCTCTTCACATGCCCGTACATAAGCCAAGTTCGGCTACTACATCTGTGGAGGTTATAGAAGGGGCCACGCTGGTGATCCCTCCATCCAAACAAGGTCAGTTGCCGATAATCTTCGGTAGAACCCAGCCACGGAGACCTGTACCTACAGATTCAAGCTCGGACTCAGAAGCCCCACAGTTCTTCCATTATGCGCAACCGGCACGCCATATTATGGAGAAGATGGGATATGACTTGAAGAAGGCAGGCAGCCTGAACTTCGAAAAGGAAGACGCGGTCTGATGCGTAATGCTGTCCCGAAAGGGAAACCTGCAAATTACTATGATAGTACACGCAGAGGGTTGGGTTATGTTACACCCACATCATCAGTAACGGTTCAAGTCAAAGACGACGAGCCAATTCCATCACAGTCAGACTCATCTGCTGAATGGAACTCTGACATCAGCATAGGAGGAATGTTCAACGGTCTCACTGTGAATATGACCTCGGGCAGTCAATTGGAACCTGCGGAAGCTGCTGATGAGGAACCTTGGGCCCAGCAATTAAGCCTCCAATGGGAAAAGCGGTTCGAGCTGCGCGAGCCACCTACCGAAGACAAAGTGATCCAAGTCAACTTGGGCAGTCAAGATCACCCCAAGCCTATTTTCATAAGTGAAAGCTTATCACTTATCGAAAAGGAAGAATTGATAATGCTCGTAAAAGAGTATATAGATGTCTTCGCCTGGAGCTATGAAGACATGCCTGGACTCGATCCACAGGTCGCTATGCACCGTCTAAACATCAAGCCCGACGTTAAGCCAGTCAAGCAACAACAACGTCGGTTCCGCCCAAACATCATGGAGGCTATTGAAGCCGAAGTTCATAAGCTCATTGCTTGTGGCTTCATCCGGGAGGAACAACATCCAGATTGGGTGGCTAACATAGTCCCCGTCCTTAAGAAGAACGACAAAATACGGATCTGCATCGACTACCGTGATCTCAATGCGGCCTGTCCCAAAGATGAATTTCCACTGCCCATCACTGATGTCATGATTGACAACACATGCGGGTTCGAGAGGATGTCTTTCATGGACGGCTTCTCAGGGTACAACCAGATCAAGATGTATCCTGATGACGAGAAGCATACTTCTTTCCGAACGCCTTTGGGGGTATACTGCTACACTGTAATGCCCTTCGGATTGAAGAACGCCGGGGCAACCTACCAGCGGGCAATGAGCATGATCTTCCGCGATCATCTCCGGAAGACGGTGGAGTGCTATGTTGACGACATTGCTGTCAAAAGTCGCCGCAAAGATGAACATCTTCGCGATCTGAGGACGATGTTCAATATAATGCGGGCTCATCAGTTGAAAATGAACCCGACAAAATCCTTTTTAGGAGTATCCAGCGGCAAATTCCTTGGGTTCATAATCACATCAAAAGGAATCCATCTAGACCCAGACAAAGTCAAAGCCATCCAGGACATGCATCCACCAAGGAACCTCAAAGAGCTCAGAGGCTTACAAGGCAGGTTAGCCTATATCAGAAGATTCATAGCAAATCTATCGGGCCGTTGCCAGCCCTTTACCCGACTAATGAAGAAGGGTACTGCCTTCATATGGGATCAAGCTTGTCAAGAAGCTTATGAAGACATTAAGAGGTATCTCACAAAACCTCCAGTCTTGGTGGCCCCTACATCAGGGAAACCATTCTTGCTTTATGTGAAAGCCCTGGATTATTCC
This sequence comes from Agave tequilana, assembly GCA_038442645.1. NCBI lineage: Eukaryota > Viridiplantae > Streptophyta > Magnoliopsida > Asparagales > Asparagaceae > Agave > Agave tequilana. Next base: position 12,069 of record JAVJIF010028319.1, on the reverse strand, counting down.
CTCGGCGCCCTCCTCGCTCAGAAGGACGACAATGGCCATGAGCAGGCCATTTACTATCTGAGTAGAACTCTCATAGGAGCGGAATCTCGCTACAATCCTATTGAAAAAGAGTGTTTAGCTCTCGTCTTCGCTGTCCAGAAGACACGACATTATTTGGTTGGCCAAACCATACATGTCATCTCCAGGGTAAACCCTTTACGTCTTCTCATGACGAAGCCAGGGTCGTTGAACTCAAGGTTGGCTAAATGGGCACTGCTATTATCCCAATATGACATAACCTTTACCCCTCAAAAGGCGGTTAAAGGTCAAGCCCTTGCAGAGTTCTTGGCTGCGCATCCAGTCCCGGAACATTCAAAGCTTCACGAAGACATCCCTGATGAGGTCTTCGAATCTAATGCAACATCAGTAGAGGAAGTATGGCAGATGTTCTTTGACGGAGCATCGCGGATGGGCCCCAAAGGAAAGATTATTGCCGGAGTGGGGGTTGTGTTCATCTCCCCACAAGATCATATCCTTCCCAGGGCGTTCTCCTTGACAGAGTCATGCTCTAATAATGTGGCGGAATACAATGCTCTGCTCATTGGCCTCCAGCTCGCCCACGGAATGGGGGTACGCTATCTTGAAGCTTATGGCGATTCAAAGCTGATCATTAGCCAGGTAAAAGGCGAATATGAAGTCCGCCATGAGGACTTGGTGCCTTACTATCATACAGCCATCGAATTGGCTAGCTTATTTGAAGGCTTCTACATCGGGCATGTGTCTCGATCTCAGAATACCAAGGCGGATGCTCTCGCTGCACTAGCGACGACGCTAGCCTTACCGGCCGACACAGAGTATCACCTCACAGTCGCAACCCGGCATCTCGTATGCTCCAAGTATATGCTAAAGATCCAAGAAGTCCATAATACCTCCGTGGATCTTGAGCCGAGGGATTGGCGCTTCCCTCTCATTGACTATGCTCTGCACGATCTGCTCCCGGATGATCCCAAAGAAGCGGCGTCCATCAGACGAAGGTCGCCCCGCTTCTACTATGATCCCACTTTGAAGACACTTTACCGTCGTTCCTATGATGGTATCCTCCTCCGTTGCCTTTCTCATTCAGAGGCACAAGAAGTGCTTAAAGAAGCACATGATGGCATTTGCGGAGCTCACCAGCCGGGTCCAAAGCTTAAAGACAGGCTGCACAGACTTGGGTACTACTGGCCGACCATGATGGCCGATGCCACCCAGTATGCACGAAGGTGTAAGGCGTGCCAGGTCCATGCAGACTTCATACACCAACCTTCGGAGTTGCTCCACCCTACTGTTGCTTCATGGCCATTTGAAGCATGGGGAACTGATGTCGTAGGGCCAATCAGTCCCTCTTCGGCAAGAGGTCACCGGTTTATCCTGGCAATAACCGATTACTTCTCAAAATGGGCAGAGGCCATACCATTGGCCGAAGTCAAAACCTCCCATCTGGTTAGCTTCATCAAACACCAGGTCATCCATCGATTTGGTGTACCCAGACGGATCATCCATGACAATGGTCCCCAGTTCGTAAGCCAAGGGTTCTATCGGTTCTGCGATAAATACCGAATTCAGAATGTGGCTTCAACCGCCTACAATCCTGCCGCCAACGGCTTGGCAGAGGCATTCAACAAGACAATCATCAAGCTGCTCAAGAAGTTCGTCTCCTCGAATAAGCGAGATTGGGACGAAAAGCTCGGTGAATGCCTTTGGGCCTACCGGACTACGGTGCGGACACCGACAGGCAATACGCCTTTTTCCCTGGTATATGGGTGCGAAGCAGTTATCCCATTGGAAATCCAGGTGCCATCATTACGGGTAGCCTTGACTACTAAGATGACATCAGAAGACAATGATCGCCTGCGTCTTCAAGAGCTCGAAGCCCTAGACGAAAAGCGACTACAAGCTCAGCAACACATCGAGCTATATCAGGCTCGGATGTCAAAAGCCTTCAATAAGAAGGTTCAAGCAGAGAATCTTCCAGAAAGGAGACTGGTCTTAGCCGTCGGACGACCGATGATTATGACGCACAAGACCAAAGGCAAATTTCAGCCTAAATGGGAAGGACCGTTTGTAATAGAGACAGTCTATTCAAACGGAGCATACCGCCTTATGAATGCAGTGGCGACCTACTCATGATGCCGATCAATGGCAAATTCTTAAAGAAGTACTATCCTTAATCAAGGATCTTGCTCTCGATCAAGTTAACATTACACCTCTGATCGAGATCCGCGCGTCCGAAATGCGCACAAAGAGAGCCTTTCTCTTCCTCCAAGCGAGACTATACGGCCATGGATCAACTGGGACCTGGCCATGCACCAGTCACCCTAGAAGACAATCGAGGTTGTGCAGACATCAACCTGATAATCCGACATCCTTAACGATCAAGGATAGAGGAAAATGTTGGCCTCTAAGCCCAACATGAGTCCTCAACAACTCATCATGCTGAGGGGAATAGCATGGCTAGCCCAACCCAAACGGTAGTTGGTAAAGGCATATCAAACCCGTTGATAGCTGGGGGTTTGCTAAAAATCCTAAGGGACCTGCTCCCATTTGATTCCCTCTCCAAAATCACCTACCAATTCTCACCCATAGAATGGTAGGACCACATATACTCCGCTGTTACGTTAACATTAAACCTATGACAGCAGTCCCCTCATTTCTCCTCGTGAAAATGAGACCTCCAAAATCACCTACCAATTCTCATCCATAGAATGGTAGGACCACATATACTCCGCTGTTACGTTAACATTAAACCTATGACAGCAGTCCCCTCATTTCTCCTCGTGAAAATGAGACCTCCAAAATCACCTACCAATTCTCATCCATAGAATGGTAGGACCACATATATTCCGCTGTTATGTTAACATTAAACCTATGACAACGGTTCCCTCGTGAAAACGAGACCCCATCACCTATTGATTGAAGCTTGGTGGCTTCTCAACCAGTTACGTCATTGCGACCTCTGAACTGGCAGATAGCCAAGTTTCATCTACCATTGAGCTTAGTGGCGTCTCAATTGGTTATGTCATTGCGACCTCTGAACCAGCAGACAGCTAAGTCTCAATCCCGAGCCCTGTTGACATTTACAAAAGACAGGTCTCGATACTCGTTGACATTTACAAAAGACGAGTATCACCTATTGATTGAAGCTTGGTGGCTTCTCAACCAGTTACGTCATTGCGACCTCTGAACTGGCAGATAGCCAAGTTTCACCTACCATTGAGCTTAGTGGCGTCTCAATTGGTTATGTCATTGCGACCTCTGAACCAGCAGACAGCTAAGTCTCAATCCCGAGCCCTGTTGACATTTACAAAAGACAGGTCTCGATACTCGTTGACATTTACAAAAGACGAGTATCACCTATTGATTGAAGCTTGGTGGCTTCTCAACCAGTTACGTCATTGCGACCTCTGAACTGGCAGATAGCCAAGTTTCATCTACCATTGAGCTTAGTGGCGTCTCAATTGGTTATGTCATTGCGACCTCTGAACCAGCAGACAGCTAAGTCTCAATCCCGAGCCCTGTTGACATTTACAAAAGACAGGTCTCGATACTCGTTGACATTTACAAAAGACGAGTATCACCTATTGATTGAAGCTTGGTGGCTTCTCAACCAGTTACGTCATTGCGACCTCTGAACTGGCAGATAGCCAAGTTTCATCTACCATTGAGCTTAGTGGCGTCTCAATTGGTTATGTCATTGCGACCTCTGAACCAGCAGACAGCTAAGTCTCAATCCCGAGCCCTGTTGACATTTACAAAAGACAGGTCTCGATACTCGTTGACATTACAAAAGACGAGTATCACCTATTGATTGAAGCTTGGTGGCTTCTCAACCAGTTACGTCATTGCGACCTCTGAACTGGCAGATAGCCAAGCCTCATCTATCATTGAGCTTAGTGGCGTCTCAATTGGTTATGTCATTGCGACCTCTGAACCAGCTGACAGCTAAGTCTCAATCTCGATGCTTGCTGACATTTACAAAAGGCAAGTATCTCCCTTCCTTTTAAGCCCCGCAAAGGGCTAACCTCGAGACTGGCAACGTCCCATTCGGTTATGTTACTGCAACCTCTGAACCAACAGACAGTCATGTCTCATTATCTAAACAACAGACGACAAAAGAAAAATTTTCTATTAATCCAGAAGGATGGGATACATGGAGGAAGCCTATAGGCGTACATGATAAGATCGGATCCGATCTCCGAGCGAAGCTAGCCGCGCCCTCCTGTCATCTTCAGCCTGGGCCAGCGCCTGTGATCTTAGCTTCGCCTCATCGAAGTCCACCGCCTGAGCCAGACGAGCCTCGGTCTCCACCAAAGTCGCCCTCTGTGATGACTTCCGCTCCGCCAGTTCCTCACTTCGAGCCCTGAGTTGCTTAAGCCGCGCAGACTCTTCATGACGCATCTGTGTAGCCTTCGACAAGAGGAGATTTGCCTTTCGGATCATCTCTTCAGCCCTCTTAATCTTATCTTCAGCGTCAAGAAGAGCACTGTTGGAAGCATCAATTGCACTCCCAACCTCTGCTTCCTCTGCCTCCAAGGACCTCAAGTCAGAGGAGATAGCCTCAACAGCCTCTTGAGCAGCGAGCTGAGCCTCGCGCTTCTGGGCGACAAGACGTGCGAGCCGTTCATCAGCCAAAGACGCTGCGTCGGAACGATGGAAATGGCGCCATTCCTCCACGTCCTTCTCAAGGTCATCTACCAGGAGCTCCAGAGCAGTAGCTTGATGGTACCCCTCAAAGTCCCGAATACATTCAATGCCACGGGAGAGAACCATCTTCAGCTTCGAAAATGGCACAGGCGAGCCCTTCAAGACTAGACCGATAGTCTGCTCCAAACTATTATAGAAGCTGTCGACCAGATTACCGATAAAGTCATTCTCAGCTTCATCAACCCTTGAGACAACCTCGGAGCAATCTACCAACCTAGTCGACACCACCGCGGAAGAAGAAGCGGGAACATCGACTGCAGCAGGGCAAGCCAAAGGTGACCTCGGCGGAGTCCTCAGCGACACCAGCACGCCAGCCACCGCGGAGGTAGGACTGGCAACCACCTCCTGAGCAGCAGGCTCAACTACCAGCGTCGGGGAGGTAGGGCTGACAATCACCCTCAGTGCCGTATTCGGCAAAACAGTCTGCACCTCACTCGTTGATGTGACTGGAAGTGAGGGTACCTCCGGGACTGCCGCCTCTTCAACCTCAAGGCCCTCCGCTGATTTGGGCTGATAAAAAGGCAGGTCGCCATACAGCGCGTCTAACACAGCAGCGTCTGCCCCGGTCGAAGCGCTCATATCGCCCTTTGACCCTTCAGGAAAACCCTCCGCTTCTTTTGAAGCTGACGCACCTTGGGGACGAATGCCTGCAACAAAACCAAGGTCAAAAAGGAGACGCAACAAATAGGCGAGGATCAGGAGATCTTAGTCATACCGAAGGCCGATGTCACCTCGTCAGCCGCATCGGAATCCAAGGGTCCCATCGGAAAGTTCTTACCAGACTCAACGCGGATAGCTGGCCCACTCGCCGATTCCTCCGCAGACCACCCGGCAGAGCTGGATGCCATAGGACTTCCTTTAGAAGTCCCAGCGCCCGAAGGGCCAATATCGGCCGCATCACCTCCAGACTCCTCCGAGCGAGCAAAGGAACCAGCTGCACTTCCATAAGTGAACAGGGGATCGTAGTGCTCCCCTTGCTCTCCAACTGCCTCAGCTCCTGCAACAAAAAGCAAATGATGAGTTATGTAAAGCGCGCTGAAGGCATATTAAATGGGACCAATCTTACCAGTAGTCGGTTCAGCAACCGACGGCTCAGCCACTAATAGAGCAGCAGAAGGAGGCGCCGTAGGGAGTTCGCCCTCCACCACAATGGTAGGAGTTTGGCGACGGGGCTTCTTCGCCGACGACTTCCTACGGGATCCACTCCCACGCTTCCTTTTGAAGTGGACCTCAGAGTCCTCTTCCTCCACTTCTTCCACATGCTGTGGGGGAGCTGTCCCCATTACACCAGACCCGGCTTCATGAGCACCAGCTTTGTGGGCATCAGCCCTTGTCTCTGCCTCGAAGCGAGGGCTCCCCGCATCAGAAGCCTCGCTGTCATCTACAGCGATGAACTCCTCTATGCCAGGAACACGGACTCGTTTGCCCTCCTTCTTATCCAAAGCCTTCTGCCTCATCCGATGAGAAATCAACTTCACACCTGAACTATTGGCATTGAATCCAGGAGGCGTGGAATTCGAAGCTGCATACCATTGGCAGAAACACAGGGTCGTCCATAGGCCGGGATCCCTCAACGGCGTGCGTAGCCACGCTCCAGTGTCATCCGCGGTAAAGAACCGCCAAGCACGAGCCCCATCAATAAGGCTCCCCAGGAAAGCCAGGTCCGGATTGGGGTTGCCCACATACAACTGGTCATACCCAAATTGGCGGGCGAACCGGCTCGGGATGTAGGGCTCCATGTAGCAGGTATCCCCACTCCTGTACAGCAAATGCGAGGGCCGGATACAGACCAGCCACTCGAAAACACCCCGACTCATGGGAGATCGACCTGACTCCTCATCATGGAATTCCTCGTTGTATCCTGCACCCCGCAGGCGAGGAAAACAACGGAACAGGCTATAAGCGTCATAACGACGCACTAACTTACGGGCCTCGGCCACATAAGTTTTCTGCCACAGACAGCCTTCAAAACGACGGAGAAGCGCCGTTTGAACGCCCTGCGGTGGGTCTTCCCCAGCTCCAATCAAACTGGGGCAGTGCAAGGCGAACCACGCCATCAAGTAGGTGTACGGTAAACCTACCCTAGGATTGGGTCCGTCACAAGGCAGGACGGCACCCTTCCCTCGCCTTGACGCCATCGGCCTGCAGAAAGCCTCCGTCAGTACACGAAGGCCCCTCTGAATACAACATACCATGGCCGGAAGGAGACCCAGGCGGTGACCATGGACCAAGCGGACAGCAGGCAGCAGCACATTCGGGTGGACAATGTCACCCGAAGAAGAAGGCACGACACACTTCTTTAACCAGATGGTTAAGAATCCGGCCAGCAACGCCTTGCGAGACATAGGCCAACGGGCCTGATGGTGAAAGCTCCGAAGAACATCACCCTTCTCGAAAGGACCATCATCTTCTGTCACGACGATGTCCTTTTCAGCACGCACCTCCATCCTCGCCAAGATGTCTTCTTCGACAACTCCGCAATGAGCTGCCTCGGGCGCACTAGTCATATCCGGGAACAAGTAGTTCCCCCAGCTCTTTAAGCTCTTCGAGCTACCCTTACCACCAGTGTGGATGCTGGAACAAATGTGCAGGTGGCACATCAATTCCCGATATGTCTCAAGCAAAGCAGGCTCTTGCTTCTCCAAGAGAGCCAGCTCCGCCTCACACGGAAAATACTCTTCATATGGAAGAGACCCGAAGGGCAAAGCAGAGATCTCTCGCATCTCATGCAGGGCCATGCCCAATTCACCAACCGGGGTGAAGAAAGTCCCCGAGGCTGGGCAGTACAACTCAAGAATGGCGTAGAAGCACGCCACCTTCATCTCAATGCCGTAGCAGGTCGCCCTGACGGCCTCATAGAGGTTCACCTCTCTAATTCCCCCTCAAAATGATTGAGGATATAATTGGTCAACTCCGCCCACCATGACCTAGGAGGGTGGACCCAACCAGGAGCTCTGAAATCTGTGGCGGGGTAGTTCCCGTCAGCTTCGCAGAACTGAGTGCCGAAGGTCGGCGCCGCAGCTGGATTCTCTCCTACTGGAATGTCCCGCGACACCTCCCAGGGTATAGCCCTATTATGCTACGAGGAGGGCCCGCCCTCGAATAGCCGGTCTGGAAAGTCAACCTCCCGACACTTATAGACTCGGCATTTAGGCTCACGCCCCACGCCATCTTCCGAGCCCAAGTCACGCTCGCGAAAGAAGACAAAGCGAAATGCCGCTTACTAGACGGGAGATAGAATCTCTCGCCATCCAACTGGAAGATCCACTGGCCTTCGCCGGCTTGCAGCTGGCGATCGGGATCAGGTGCAGCATCCCCGAACATGAAGTCAGGCTTTTTGTAAGCCTGACGGTCGATATCTTCAAACGGAGCCGTAGTCAAAATGCTCCGCATGGCCTGCGGGCCACCGCTCTGAATGAGCGTATCCCGTACAAGGGAGCTCGGCTCACTGAACAAGGAAGCCTGCCCGATGAACTGCAAGCTGATGCTCCCGCCTGCTCGACTGGTTACGCCAAATAGACTGTTCTGGAGGCCGGAGGCGTAATGTACTGCAAAAACAAAAAAAAAAAAATGAACTATGATTAGTTCACCAATCAAATGGATGCGAAGACATAAAAATTCGCTAAGGCATAGCCTCGCCCAGTAAGCGGGAACAGCGGGATAATAGCTTTGATAAAAAGCTTCGCTTCACAGATAAGACTGCATCTTTGCAGGAAGTGGCATAGCCCTAAGGGCTGACGTCATCAAAAGGACGTTATGGTTAACAGTCACCCTTCGTGGCCACGACTGAAGGCACGCGACCCATATCCTGTTCCTCAACAGGATGAAGATTGCCCAAGCAATGGCTTCCTATGGAAGCCCAAGAGAAGAACTGTTCAGTTCTTACTTCCCTGGTGCAAGCAAAATAGGGAAGTTAAGGGAAACGAGTTCCCTGATAAGGACAGATCATATTCGATCGTCCTAATAGCCGAGTATCGACTCCAAAGGATGAAGACCACTCTCTAATCAGATTGGAGAGTCTCTTACCAGCGATCGGTCGCTCAATGAACGGAGGAGGAGGGCCCTCCGCTGCAGAAGTCGCTGCTTCCTTTCCCGCTCGTCTCTTGGGCGCCATTGAAGAATTACAGGAGTCTTTGAACTCTTGAAGATGAAGAAAAGGAAGAAGAAGAGTCAGGTACTCTGGAAAATTCAAAGAGAAATGATGATTTTCTCTCAGCCCGATCGGGCTTTTATAGGCCAATCAGCGCCTAAATCGAGGCCTCAAAAAAGGGCACATGCCGCCGTTTCGAATTAATTCGAAACAGCGCCCGAAGCGCCTTCCCGAAAAGCGACGGTTCAATCCCACTAAGAGTTAACTCGCACAAGAGCAAAAAACTTGCGGACTTCGCACAAGGTTTTAAAGCCCTCGCGGAGGCTTACCGAAGCCTCTAAAAAGGGCTATGTCCTTAGCTCCGTGCGCAGTTTAGCCCAGCAATGGCCGAACTCTCAGTGAAGCAAGCAAAAAATCAAATGATCAGACAAAGAACTTTCATTGATTTAAAAGCAAGAGTACATTTGATATTACATCAAAGTTGTGTTTCATACAACACACCAAGTTGCCTAGCAAGGCCATTTGCATAAAAGGCATACAAGCGGTTTTATCTGCTTCCAGACCAGATCAACTGGACAAGAAAGGTCTTCCTCCTGCACAAGGCTGTAACCAGTTCTGCCACAAGGACACGGTCATTTTTCTCCACAAAATGGCAGATCTTACCAGGCCATTTTTGTTGAAGCCTGGCAATAAAAACCTATCGCCGCCAACACGATAGATCACGTATAATGGGAATCGGCAGTGATACCAGTGATCTAACAGGCGCGATGCCCACTTTCCCGAAGTGGATCGCCATCAAAGGCCACCAAAGTTGAAAGTCGGCAATGGTGCCGACAATCCCACAGGCGACGCCCATTATCTTGAAGCGGATCCTCTCCGATAAAGGCGGCGGCCAGCCTCACCTCAGATCGAATCATCTCGGATAAGAGGCTGCCAACAGCCCTTGGGACGCGCACTCGCCGCCCCGAATTGTTCCTCCTGCTTAAAAGTAAAGCTTCAACCGGGGAAGCATAAGGCAATTTCATGGTTTCTTCCATCAAGTTACCAGATAGAGGATAAGCCTCACATGCACGGCAACCATGGGCTGGTTCAGCAAACGCCAAGTCCTAGCCTCGCCTATACGGCAAAGTCAGACTGATCTTGTGAGAACAGTCTCAACCTCACCAATATGGCAAGACTGGCTCAACTATTGAAGAAGCCAAGTCCCAAGTCCTGCCTGCGCAGCGGACTTAACAAGCAACGATCTTTCACTGATCAAGCCAAGATGATAGCTTCACAGAAAGCTATGATGAGATCCTTCTCTGCAGCAGCCAATTGCAAGATGAAGAACAAGGGAAGCTAATCCCTGAAGCGAGCTGCCAAAGCTAAATCAAGGGAGATGAGTTCCCTAAAAGCGGTGAAGTCTTTAAATGATCAAGACTTACTGGTCCTTGGCCGGTTAGACAACCAGAGTGGGTTTTCCCACTAATTCAGAGATCTGAGTATCTCTTTCAACCAAGAGAAGGGAAGAAGAAAGGCAAGGCACTTCTCTTCAGAGGGCCTCAAGTGTCCTATTTATAGGCCCCATGGCCTGAGCGCAACCACCTCAAGCATGGAAGCACGAGCGCACTTAAGGCATTGATTGCGCCTTGATAACAGGGACGGTTCCCATTGGAACCGTACAAGGGAAGAAAACGTCTCCCTCATAAAAAGGCATTTATGGCGCCTTGAAGAAAGGGAGTATCCTCCCTTGGAAACGGGCGAATCGGAGAACATCTCTCTCGATTGGCGCAAAAGAAGGAATGATCCTCCTCGTAACCGCCCCATGGCAGTTGGCCTTGAAAAGGCAACAGGAGTTCCAAAGCGAACTTATTTCTTGAAAGCCCAGATGCGGAGCTACCCCGACGCGAAGCAACTCGCGAACCAGTGCAATTCTTCGGCGAATTCATCCCAAAGCAGGATTGAAGGCGAAGCTGAACTCAACCATCATGGCGACGTTCATACTCCACATACCATCACAGCAGTTCAAAGTGTTTCGGAGTCTGAGCTATTGCAGACTCTCGAAAACTTTGAAGGGGGTCTTGTTGACACTTAAAAAAGACAAGATTCTCATTAGTCCGAACAATGTCTAAACTTGTTGACATTTACAAAAGACAAGTGACAGACGAGCTGAAGACCAGTTTTTACCCACCTCCAAGGGACAAGGAAGCGGTTTGGACTCCACTGATCCAGCAAGCAGAACAGTGAACCCGGATTGTTTCTAAACAGACCTCAGCAGGTCTAAAATGCTAGCATTTAGCATTACATTAGCCCAAGGAGATAGCCTCGTGTGAGAGGCTAACATCATCCAGAGCATCGCCAGGAAGCTAACTGACAGCTTCGCCGAAAAGCCTCTTTTCGGACTTCGCCAGGAATTGCCTCTAGCTCCGCTATGAGCTTCAAAGCGGGCAGCTCCGCCATCAGCCTGCTATGGTCAGCCTTTGACCAATCAAATCTCCTGATGAGATTAGATCTAAGCTAATCAAATCCAATCAGGATTCAAATATGGCAGGTGATTGCCGCAATCTCTTGACTCTCTTGAAACGAGTAAGAGGATCAGGGAAAATCCTTCAACGATATGGAAAGGATCATAACAAATCGGAAAGATCAACCGACTTGCCATTTTCTAGCTCCGCGGAAGCTATTCTAGCCTCGCAGCAAGGCTACTTTCCAGATTCAAACAGATTCGGTTCAACCTGTTTCCATATCTTCAAGGGGACGATTATACCCTTGCTCTCCCTATAAATAACCCGCCATGGGTACAAAAAAAAAAAGAGGAGGAGGGGATCGCAGAGGAAGGAGCCATCAATCGCCTTCTGATCACGAGAATCGATCAATCAACTTCTTCAATCGAGGCTTCTTCATAACGCATCGTGCGTTTTCGAATTCAGAGACCTTTTAGAGAATTGCTTTCTCTATCTAGGGTGTTGATGCCCTATCATCGTTCTTCTTCTCAAGGAATTTCGGAACCAGGCGAGAAGGAATTCCTAATTGAAGGCGATTTTGAGAAGCAGCAAGAGGGTTCTATCAACCCTCTATTCTCTGATTCCCAGAACCAGGCGAGAAGGGAATCTCATCGCTCGCATCGTCAAAGGGACAAAGTGTGGTCGCGCGCTGACCAGACTCCTATCGGCACATTTTCCCAGAATCTCTGAGGAGATCTACTTGTAATCTTTTGAGAATACTTGTAATTTAGCTCCTCAAACTTTTATTTGTAAGTTTTCCTTTTTTTTGCAAAA